>JAQGBT010002675.1:0-22880 GCA_034698585.1 Disparrhopalites patrizii | reverse complement strand
TCTCTCGATTATTCCCATTCTTTCTCTTCTCCTTTTTTGTCTCTCTTCCTCTCTTTTCTCTCTCGATTATTCCCATTATTTCTCTTCTCCTTTTTTGTCTCTCTTCCTCTCTTTTCTCTCTCGATTATTCCCATTCTTTCTCTTCTCCTTTTTTGTCTCTCTTCCTCTCTTTTCTCTCTCGATGATTCCCTTTGTTCGCTCTTTCATCTTTCTTTCTCTTCTCTCTTTTCTCTCTCTATCATTTCCTTTCTTTTTCTTCTCTCTTCTCTCCATTATTTCATTTATTTCTCTTCTCTCTTTTCTCTCTATTATTCCCTTTGTTCTCTCCTTTTCTCTTCTATCTCTCTATTATTCCCTTCGTTCTCTCTTTTTTTCTCTTTCTTGCTCTTCCTCCCTTTCTTCTCTCTTTCCGTTTTTCCCTGTCTCTCGTTTTCTCTCGCTGCCTCTCTAGCTCCCTTCTCTTCGCTCTGCTCAGTGAGCATGCACACAAAAAATAGAATGGCGTAAAAGTATTGAAAAATGTTTTGTTTGGTAATGCAAATGAAAATTTTGGCGGGATTTGCAGTTAAATGTTTGATCCGAATTTTGGGCAATTCCTTTTTGCTAATTTTATTTTGTCTAGTTGTCTATTTCCCTTGGTCTTTCTCCGTGCTATATCTCCTCCATATCTCTCTTCTTTACCGACCTTATTTTTGCTCTCTTTGTTTGTAGTCTCTTTCTTGCTCTGTCGCAGGGTTTCCTCTCTTTCATTTATCTGGCATCTGGCTATTTTTCCAAGCTGACTTTCCTTTCTGTCCCGTTTCTCTCTTTCTCTTCTTCCCCTTTCTTGTTTGTCTTTATTCATTCTCCGTGACTTTCTCTCTCTCTCTTTCGTTCTCCCTTTATAAAATGTGTCTTCAGCTTTCTTCTCTTTGCCTCTCCTTCTCTGTCTCCATGCCCTTCTCTCTCCTTTGCCTCTCTGTCTCTCCCTATAACTCTGTTACCCCACGCATGAAGATGTGAATGATGACAGCTTATTATCCCATGGAGCTCGTGATTTGCATCCATTCAAAAGTGTCATTCCACTGATTATATACACACACCGACACAAGCGCGCACACACGCACCAACTGTCCACACTTAAATCCTCGTTTTATTCCCTCAAATTTATACACTTTATAAAATAAAAATCATCCCTAAATATGTACACATCCTTGCCTTTGCTCTACTATATTTACCCCCTTTTTTACATGGGAATTTCCAAGAATGTCTAGCATTACACATCAAAACATATTTTTTCCTCTGTACTTGTGTATTCCTTTCATTACACAATATTTTCCCCTCTAAATTATTTTCCGTTTGAATGACTCACCTATTTATTGGTCATCACTGGAATTTTTATTGGTTTAACTGGGGAGATCTAAAGGGAAATCCGACAGAAGAACCGAAACTGTGATGATGTGGCCGGTCACATAAATAAAGGGACCAGATTTGACAAATCACGACTCTGTTAGTCTTCAAAAGTCTTGACAAATTTTGGTTCCAAAAAAATAAATTTTCTTTTAATAAAACACCATTTATGAGCCCAAAATGTGGTGAAATTCCTATAGAGCCCTCAACATTTTTTTGGTACATATCAAGACTACATAAAGACTATATGGTGTGTGTGCGTGCGTATAAAATAGGAGGAAAAACGCTTTCATCATAATTCATGGAGGGTAGTCAAGCTTTCTCCAGGAGCTTCCATTTTTTCCTGGAGAAAAAAAAAATCTCCAAAGAAACTTGTCCTCTTTCCTTTTTTCCGTGATGACATATAAATATGTGAGTACATTTCATATCCAATGCTACTACGCCATAAGCATGTAATAAGGCTTTCCTTCTCCCTTATTCATTCTGAGGCTGTAACTTCCAGGAAATTCGGTAGTCACACATCATAAGAGGAATATATGGGTATACATATACATATATAGTACATATGTATATAGACATGTACATAGTATGATAATGCACTTGCGTGCTAAGCATGTGAAAAATTTCTCGTTTACCCCGCAAAATCGCATGGTTACGTTTTGAAAAGCACATCCTTTATCCACATTTTATTCACTTGAGATCGCAGCCAAAAGGAGCCTGGCCTGGGCTCCATGCATAACTCAAAAGAGGAAAAAAAATCAGGGGGAAAGGTGATATACACGTATATATAATATATGTATATACACATACACATATGCACACATAAATAGGAGGATCTGAAAAGGGAATTTTCAATAATGTAATCATATCCTTATAAGGAGCTTCCCACAGATTTTATTTACGTGTATAAACAGCCATTTGTGCGGAAAATCTACATCTCAAGACACAAGTTACAATCCGGGCTCAGTCGGAATTTTTTCAAAAATTATATGCTCTGCGTCTTAACCCTTTTTTGAGATCATCTCCCACCTTTCGTTTTGATCCAAGGATTTTGAATATAATTTAAAAGTAATGCTAAAAGATAGTTGTTCATCAAAAAGCATAGTCACGAATCATGTATTTTGTTTGCTTTTTGGACTTATGCCAGTATGTGTCCAGAGCCTTTGTATATGCATTGAGACGGGAGTTGTTGGGAATGAAGGCCTATTACATGCATGCAATAGCTAATACTTGAGGCAAAAAAAAGGTAACTTATCCAAGAACAATTTATCTCTTTAGACCCCATTTTCCCTCGGATATTTTTTCTTCCTTTTAACCTCAAACTTTTTTAATTTATTTCCTTCCCTGGAAAAAAAAGTTTAATGCGTTTACCTGGAATTTATTAGGATTATTTTATACCCAAACTCCCGGTAAAAATCCCGGAATTTGTCTCGGATATTTCCGTATTCCATTTTTTATGGGTTGGAAGTTCATCTTCACTTTTTCCGTCCTTGAATAGCTCAATTTTGTATTACTTTGACGCCACTTTTTTCTTTATTTTGCTGTAATTTAGCCAATCTACTCCAATAGGTCGGATAAAGGTTCGTTACGTATTAATTTTATTTTCTCAGCAATGCCAGGAACGTTTTTATTTTTTATAGTCTAAAAAGTTCTAGAAAAACTAACAATCTGCAAAATGCACGAAAAAAGGTCCTGCGAAAATTCCCTTCTAATTACATACAAAAGAAAGTGCAGAACAAAAGAGGATTGTTCTGAATTCTTTTACGACTCCCTATCCATTGCCATTACGACTGTAAATGGGTATAAAAGCCCCCGTTTTATTTTTCTCTCCCTCCAGCTCCATAAGGCCCCGCCATTTCCTTTTAAATTAGGCTCCATCCCTTCCGCTTTCTCCGAGAAGATTGGTATAAAAGGAATGTGCTAACCAATAAACAGGCGTGAGGGAAAGGAATGAAATTAGAGGTGAACGGGGAGATGCTAAGGAGAGAAAGAGGACTGCTGCTGGAAAGAAATTTTTGCATGTTGTGAGAGAAGGAATATTGACGGGAGACGGGAAGGTGAGGCAAAGAGAAAGGAAAACAAAATGGGCAAATTGATGAAGGAAAGAGAGAGACAAAATTAGAGAGGAAGAGAAATGCAGACAGGGAAAAGGGAGCAAGTGAATGAGAGGATAAGTAGCAGTAAGAGACAAAGTTGAAGATAAAAAGAGAGAAGGTAAACCAAAGAAGGAAGAGGAAAATTAAGAAAAAGGGAGAAAGAAAAAGAGACTGAAAATGAACAACAAGTCAGACCAAAATTAACAAAGCCGGAGAGATAGAAAAAGGGAAATAAATGAAGGAAAAGGGAGAGAAAAATGAAGCAAAAAGAGAGGAAATTAAGTAAAAGGGACAGAGAAAAGGAGAGAAACCTAAACAAAAAGGGAGACAAAAATTAAGAAAAAGAGACAAAGAGGAAGGGAGAGAAAAATGAACAAAAACGGCGAGAAAGATAAAGAAAAGGGCGAGAAATTAAAGACAAAAGGAGAGAAAATTAACGAAAACGGAGAAACCGGAGAAAATTAAGAATTAGAGACAAGCAGAAAGGGAGCGAAAAATTAACAAAAAGGGTGAAAAAGATAAAGAAAAGGAAGAGAAATGAAAACAAAAGGGGGAGAAAGTGTGAGAGCGATAAATAAAGAAAAAAACTGGGGAGAGAAATAAAAAGCGTAAAAGAGAGAGAGAGGTAATGGAAGAAAAAGGGAGAAAAGCGAATTGAAGAAAGGAAAAGCGAAAACGGGCCTGGAGAAAGCTGTAAAATACAGCTAGTTAAGAACATAAAAAAAGAGAAAGAAGAGAAACACGAAGAAAGCTCAACACCAATTATTTGAAGGGGGAATCCAGAGAAAGAAGTAAAGACATGAGAGAAAGCGCTGAGAGAAAACGCCGAGAGATAGCAAAACTTGGGAGATCCAAAAAGAGAGAGAAAATGTGACAAGAAGGCCTGTTAGGCTCCATGTAGTCTCTCCATTCATCTAACGATAAGTGAATTTGGTCATTGTCAAGTCGTAAGCATTTTGAGAGAGGAGGGAGAAAGCCCTGGGAAGTCGATGAGGTAAAACTGTGTGGAAATGCGGAAACATTAAGAACAAAGGACAAGGAAAAGTGTGCCTAATGTAACGTCTCCAAATGTAGATTAATGTAATAAATGATAGTGCTTTTAAGGAAAGTGCCTCTCCTCCTTCTCTTTCTCTCCGGCCCAAAACTCGCCTGGCTATAGTCATACATACATAATATGTACATGTATATACATACATATACGTGCTTTCACCCTATATCCTTTCTTTGAAACTACCCACTTTTTCTCGGGGAGTAATGAGAGAATTAGTTACTCCCTTCCCCAAACAATGTAGTAAAAGCCTCCCTTGTCTCTCTCTTTCCTTCTTTCTCCAGCTCTTTGCGGGAAGAAAAATGAAAAT
The DNA here is from genome assembly GCA_034698585.1 of Disparrhopalites patrizii. Taxonomy (NCBI): domain Eukaryota; kingdom Metazoa; phylum Arthropoda; class Collembola; order Symphypleona; family Sminthuridae; genus Disparrhopalites; species Disparrhopalites patrizii. The sequence goes on along the minus strand of JAQGBT010002675.1, from coordinate 18,037 downwards.
GATGCTGGAATTATCCTCTTAAACACATTAGACTACCATTACGACTATATGGCAGTGCCACACTCCGTTTCTTTTGTCTGTAATTCACTCACACAAAAACCACGTCCTTTCTCCCTAATAATAGGATTCAAGGGAGAGGGAAAAACTTCTTTTTTTTACTATTAGATTTAGGAGAAATAGACCTGGAGAGATGCTAAGGAGAAAGTCGTAAGGAAATTCTTTTTTTCTCCTCTGGGAATGTCCCTTTGGAAAGTTTCCAAAGGCACACTTTTTCCCGGTGTTTTTACTGGACTATTCCCGTTTATTACCAGTACAATTTAAAATAGACACATCCACCGCCATTTGTTGATTAGTGTCATTGATTTGGATTTTTGAAATGATTCCCATAACGAATAACTTAATGTCGTATGGCTCTGACGCCATTTTTATTTATTTAGCTACAGTTAGTAACTACATGCCAGAAATAGTTGGTTTTTTTGTTTGCGGCCTTATTTACTTTATTTTTTCTACGGGAATAAGAGCTTTTTAATTGCCACAACAGCGTGAGAGATTTTGACCAGAATCCTGGAAAGAGCTGGAACAAAAGCTACCTTCTAATAATTACAAAAGGCTGGACAAAAACCAATTGTTCGCAGAAAATGATACTTCACAATTAGCAAAATCATTTCATTTCTCTCTCTGTATAGGCATTTCTCTCACTTTTCTCTCTGTAGGCTTTTCTCTCAGTTATCTCTCTGTAGGCTTTTCTCTAACTTTTCTCTCTGTAGGCTTTTCTATTACTTTTATCTCTGTAGGCTTTTCTCTAACTTATCTCTTTCGACATTTCTTTCACTTCTTCCTCTTTCGACATTTCTCTCGCTTCTCTCTTTCGGCATTTCTCTTACTTCTTGCTCTTTTGGCTTTTCTCTCACTTCTCTCTCTCTCGATATTTCTCTCACTTCTCTCTTTTGACGTTTCTCTCACTGCTATCTCTCGATATTTCTCTCACTTCTCTCTCTCTCTCTATATATATATGTATTTCGCTCACTTCTCTCTGTCGACGTTTCTCTTTCTTCCTCTTTCGACATTTCTGTCACTTCTCTCCCTTTCAATATTTCACTCACCTCTCCTCTCTTCCAAAATTCCTCTCACTTCTCCCTCTCCCAACATTTCTCTCATTTCTCCCTCTGTCGGCAACTGCTTTTTCTCATCTTCCATCTTTCTCCCATTTCTCCCCCTTTGAAATTGTCTGTGATTTCTTCCTTCGTTCAGCATTTCCCTTATTTCTTCCTTTTCACGTGTCCCATATTTCATCTCCGTCCTTTTATTGATATTTGTACTCTTTCTATTCCCGCGTCCTAATACATTCTCTATCCCTCCCCTTGCACGCTCCTTCAATTAACCCTTTTATATAAGGCATGTGTCCAACCTCATTTGCATATGTATCTATGTATATGTATCTATACATATGTATTTTTGGTTTCCATTCAAAGCCCAGGAAAGTTGAGCCTATGCAAATGACTGTAAGTACCAGGCAAATTACAAAGTTTTTCCAAGAAATCCCCCAAAAAAACATGAAAGCTTTCTGTAAATAAATAAATCCTGGGCGATTATGTATGAAAAGCGGTACAAGTGGCCATTAGGAGCGGAGAGCTTTGAATTGAAAGCCGAAGGAGTCACAAGTATTTTCCGCCATTATTTATTATGTCCGATTGCTTTGTATTATTTTCCAGGGAATTTCTCTTTCTCCCTTTCTCTCTCTCTCTCTCTCTCTCTCTTTCTGTCTCTCTCTATTTGTTCGTCACAGTGTGTTCACAGTCCTCAAAGTTATTTATAGGGAAAGGGATTTTTTTTCTATCATGCACCCCATAAAATCCAACCGCCTTCAGCCCTCGGCTACTCATTCAGATGGGAAATAACATACAAAAATCCCTGGGCGTATTAGGAGAAGTGAGAGAGTCTCACTCTTTCCGTTTCTCTCTCTCTCTATTTGGCTGATACAAAAGCCGGTGTGACTTTTCACTTGATGGTTTCGTTGTGTGTTTATGTCAAGCTAATGATTTGATTCGGTTTCTCTCTCATTCGCTTTCTCCCTCAATGCAAATGCGCTGTTGTGTGTGCGGAATGACTTCCGGATTTCCATGGCTGATCTGCCTATCTTATTAATGGGCTCCCGCCATACCGCTCAACATAATGGGCTTCCTAGTCAAAGGTCCTTTCCAGGCTCTAATATATACACAAATACACAACAAAAAAAAAACAACCCACCAAGCACACACTGAGCCATTAATTTGACTTGTAAGTCTATTGAATTCTCCCCGGGAGTTTCTCTCCTTCCAATAATTTCTCCCTTGAACGTTTGTAGGTACATATATTTAAAGGATACTTTTTTTGAAGAAGAAGAAGAATTATAGAGAGTGACAAAAGAGAGGCTTTTTTATACAGGAAAACATTCAGATTTGTTTTTATTGTTATTGCTGAATCACGGCCACTGGAAGGAGTGTAATAGCACCGTCATAGCCAGATGCACTGTACGAGTAAGAATGGGGAAGGCAAGGACTTATACGTATGCATATGTGGGTAGAGAGAAAAGACAAGAAAAAAAGAAAGAAAAATATCACCGAGAGAACGAGAAGACTAGAGAAATAAAAATATCACGGAGAGAGAGAAGTCAAGAAAAAAAGAGAAAAAAATATCACAGGGAGAGAGACAGAGAAGACAAGAAAAATGAGAGAAAAATATCACACAGAGAGAGTGACGTCGAGAAAAAAGAAAGAAAAATGCCGTAGATGAAGACTACATAAAAAATGAAAGAAGAAAGAGATAACAATGAGAACGAGAAACGAAGCAACAAATTGCGAAAGAACGGGAGATGAAAATAAAATAAATTAAATTGCGTAAGCTCCAATCCTTTATCTGCTGGTTTCAATGAGTTAAAGCACATTTGTGCTGGGTAGCGAATGGCACAAAAAGTATAACAAATTTTTCTGGCAGAAATGTTAGTAACTAAACACAAATTGTCTCAAATAAGTATCCAAATCAATTTTTAAGCCGCAGAATCAATTTTTCGAGCTCATTGTTTGGATAAATCTAGAGAATCCTGCTTTTTCCACTCCAAATTCACCCCAAAATCTGTTTTTTTCTGTTTTAAAAGATCGTATCTACTGCATTGATTTTGAATATTTATTAATTTATTATGTTAATGATAATCAATGCTATGGAACATGTTTTTTTCATTTTTATTTTTGAATTCCCTTAGCATTCAAAATTTCTTTTGAAACAACGTCACATGACGCAAGACCAAATTTAAATGTGTGGCTTTGTGGTAGTCTTAAAAAAAGTCATTTTTTCATTTTTTTTTATCCAAACCCAAAGAATAAAATGTACCACAAGGAGAAAGAGAATAAAAAGAGGAAAGAATAATAGAGAACGGAACACATTTGGGGGAAAATTGAGTGTGTACACTTACAGCAAATTACAGCTCTGTCTCTCTCTGTTTCTCTCTGTCTCTCTCTGTCTCTCTCTCCTCTCATCGTCGTATTCTTCTCACTCTTCTGAGAACGAGGGGAAGTCTTGAATAAAATGATCTGCAAAGTTTGTCGAGTGGAATTAAAGGCAGTTATTTATTCAGAACTTTGGTGTGTGTGTGTGTATCTCTATGGATTATTATGTTTACGATTATTGAGCTTTAGAGACTTTTACGCCATTTCCGAGACTTCCCCCTTCCTTAAGCTTCCCAAAAGACATAATCATATTATTCCCTCATGTTATATTGCCCTGCCATCATCATCATTCCGAGAATGTGAGGGCTCCTTTATGTCCCACAGAGGGAAACATTAGACACATTCTGTGGGAAAATATTTATTCCTTTTTATTGTATCCTTCATTTCGTCGCCAAAATAAAGCTCATTTCTTCCTTCTTTTTTCTCCGGTTGTTGACAAAGTTTTTTTTTCTTTTGGGAGAAGGGAAAATGCCATCATTCGGGGCTTTACTATTATTAGATTTCCGGAAGATATTACACTTTCCTTGTTTGTATCCTACTTATGCAAAAGCATTTGCTTATATCACTGCTGGAAAAAGTTTTAATGGGGGATTTTTTTCTCTTCTTTTTGGCAGAGGAGAAGGCACGTTCTGGAATGGTGGCGTGATGGGGACATTACATAACATTGATGGTAATGCGGGGAGGGCTAAAGAAAGTTTGCCAAAAATATGTTTTTTTGGACACAAGGACAATGATGATGGCGGTGGGAATTAGCAGAATTTTTGAGAGGCAGGGATTTTCTAGGGAAATAATCTATTTTTTCTACAACTGTTTACTGCTGGGTCTTATTTGATAATTTTCTTTTCTTTTCGCCGGTTTTGTGTCTTTCTTTATGCGTCTTCCTATTTATGCTCCTTGTTATACATATTATATTATCTTCAAATGCAGTTAGACATTTGAATGTAATAACTAATTAATACTTATAATGCTTATATTTTCCAAGATTAATTTAAACTGTCGGCTTTTATTTTGTATTTTCATTCTGGTCAGTCACTCGATTGTATTAATTTTGGCTCTCCTTCTCTATAATTTTTTTCTTCTCATTTGATTTATTTTTCTTCTCATTTTATTTTATTTTTTTCATCTCTATTATTTTTTGTCTTTTCTGTTTTTTCATCCATCTCTTTACTTCTATCTCTTTGCTCCTTTTTCTTTCAAATGTTTTAAGAGAAAAAGTTGTTTTTTCCTCAAGATTTCTCCTGTTTTTCTTTCTAAAATTTTACTTCTTTTCTTCTCTTTGTCTCTCTTTGTGGCTCTCGTTTTCTATTTTTCTTCCTAAAATTTTCCCTTTTTCTCTTTTCTCTTTGTCTTTCTCTGTCTCTCTTTGTAGCTCTTTTCTCCTTTTTCTCTCCGTCTATTGTTGATCTTTTTTCTCCTCTTTTGCGCTCTTTTTCTTCTAGGTTTCTCTCTCGAATTGTTTCTTGTACTTTCCTTTCTACTTCTTTCTTCCTGTATGTTTTTTCCTCCTTCTTTACCTCAAAGTTTTCCATCTTCCTCGCTTCTGGATTTGTTTCCTCATTCTATCTTACCAATTTTCTCCCATTTTCTCCCTCTGAATTTTTTCTATATATATCTGCTAAATTTTGTTCCATTTGTCCCTTCCCTAATTTTTAGTCCGTTCTACTTTCTCCGTCTTTATCTCGCCCTTCCTCTCCTTGTGTGTTACCTTTTCTACCTACATTTCTTTCCTAGACGTTCCCCCTGCTCTGTATCTCGCCCTTCCATTAATGTATCGAGGTGTGAAGGAAAATTGTCTACCCGTTACAGTGGTTCTATTATCCTCTGCGGTTATACCTAATTGCCTCAAAACATAGCTATGTATTTTACGAATTACGTTAATCCCCCAAGCCTTATGTAAGCTATTTAGCGACCATTTTTAAAATAGCTTCCCCCATAATTTGGGCGTTAGTGGAAGCAGACGACATCCAAAGTGCAGGGTATGGAGGCTCTAAATTGAATGAGTCTCTGTAAGAGTGCCTAACGCAATAAAATTTAAAAAAATGTATAGCCACTGAAGAGAAAAAAAAAGCTTTGGGAGCTGCTCCCTTTACACCAGTCCAATGAGCTGGGTGCACTTTTTCATGGGATGAAAAACGAGGGAGAAACGGATCCTTGGAGGAAACGGAGTTATTAGGCAGGATGCAAGAGCAAAGGAGGGAAAGAGAGAGACAGAGAGAGGGAGAAAGAGGGAGACGGAGAGAGACTCAAGGCAATTCGTTTTTGCGGTCCCCCCGAGTGAAAGTAGTAGAAAGAAGCGGGTTTTTATCCATGAGTGTAACTTCCCGGAACTTCCTGCCTTTTCTCTCTGCGTTCTCCCTCTTCCTATGAGTGGATGGAGGCGCTTGTGTTTTCCATAGTAAAAAAGGGTTGAAGACACGGAGTGAATACGAAAAGGAAGTACTAATTTATCCTTTGGATAGATTTCCATAAATCCCTGCTTTAAATGTTAATTGTGTACATTAAATTGGTGCCAGCATGTTCAAGCTCGGCCTCACTTCTTCATGCAGATTTGGCATTAGCTCCCTTTTTCAGCTCTGTTGGTGGCGGGTCTTGATTGCCTAACTCTCCTCCCACCATCTCGTCCGTCTCTTTCTGTCTCTCTCCATTACTCTCTCTCTCTACCACTCTCTGTCTCTCTCCTCTGCATCTCTCTTTAAACTCTTTGTAGTTCTCTCTTCTCCTTCTTCTCTGTTTCTCTGCCTTTCTGTCCTTTTCTCTCGCTGTTTCTCCAACTTTCTCTGGTTATTTCTGTACCTGCCTTTCTCTGATTATATTTATTTATATCTCTGTTTCTCTCCTCGTTTGTGCTCTCGTCTCAGTTTTTCTGCTCTCTCTGTGCTTCTCTCTTCGATCTCTTTCTCTCCTTTTCTCCATGTTTTTATTACTCTTTCTCTCTCTCTGTTTTTCTTACTTTTTGTTTCTGTTTTTCTCATTTTCCCTCTCTCCCTGTTTCTTATTATTTATCTGTTTTTCGCCATTTCTCTCTCTCTCTCTGTTTCTTATTATTTGTCTCTGTTTTTCTCGATTTCTCTCTCTCTGTTTCTCATTATTTGTTTTTCTCGATTTCTCTTCGTTTTTCTCGATTTCTCTCTCTCTCTCGCTCTGTTTCTCATTATTTCTCTGTTTTTCTCGATTTCTTTTTCTGTTTCTTTTCCTATTTCGCTTTCTCCATCCCTATGTTGCTAACAAAGGGAAATTCCAATTTTAGAGAGTACTTTAAATTTTGTATCTGAACACAAGAATTAATTGCAATAATAAGCGGAAATAAATTTCAAGGACGGGTATGATCAATATGTGTATGATTCCCGGAAGAATCATCTGGTTATAATTTGTTGTAAAAAGTGTTTATTTTTATATTATTTATTTATTATCATAAAATGAATTTACATAATATGTAATTACAAACACAACAAGACATTAAATTCATATGAAAAAAATAGTACTTCTCATAACTGCTCAGTCTTGCTAAAGAATTACTCTAATAGTCTAATAAAGAGTATATAAAGAGTATAAAATAGTCCATTGCATATCCTGGACATTGGTGAAATAAAGCGTTTTGTGCCCATACAATCGCGCTCGAAGAAATCCATAGGGAGAATGGAGATTTGATAGGAAGCAAAGAGAGAGAATTGAAAGAACTTGAAAGCGGGCAATTCGTCATTTTTACGTCCGCATTAGTTTGCCCATTATTCATTTGCCCATTCACGGGAAAAGTCCCGTGTTCCAATATGGAATTGTATAAAAAGGCGAAATCGAAAAAAAAAAGAAAAAAGGAAGGCCGCCACGTTTCACATTAAAGGCCACACGAATGCAACACTTCCCCCTTTTTTCTGATTTAATGTTTGTATAATATTCAATGACTTCTACAACAACACGTCAAAATAAAGGAATTGGGCTTTTGATCACACAATTGCCCTTTCTCTCTCTCCCTCACTTGTGTTCGGATCTACCATCATACAAAAATATCCATGCATAAAATGTGAAGTGGTGGCCGTGTACTTGACTCGCTTTTGTCCGTTTGTTATTCCAGTGTTTTCCGACAAATCAAACGCGTTTAGAGCGCTTTGCCACTTTCAACAAATGTACATGTAGGCATATACAAATGTATATGCCTACATTACAGGTTCCATTATTATTATTTTCTATTTCCACGTCAAAAAAAAAACCTTTCCTTTTCATGTCCAGACAAATTTACCGTGGGCATAAATGGGTCCCTTGTACACACTCCGAACCCCCAAAGCAGTGGATGCATTTGTGTCAAGCAATTCTTTGTTTACTTTAATACATCAATTTAATATTATTTTAATTCATTAATGAAACAGTTTTCTTTATATTTATTTTAATTGTGCTAAAATTTCCGACAATTATTTTAGGTAGCCAATTTTGTTCAACTTTCTAGCCACCCATTGTAGTTAATAATGATTAAGTTATGACAATGCAAGCCGAATAGGTAACTATTTAATTCCACAACACTTCCTGCGTAGGTTCATTGTATAGTAAAATTGTATTTTTTGAATTGAAACATTGAATTTATAGTGTAGTAAAATTGTATTTTTTGGATTGTAACATTACAGATATATGTGTTCAAAATTGTATTTATTCTTGTATTGTAAATTTGTATTTCTAGAATTGTGAAATTGTATTTATTATTGTATCGTAAACTTGTATTTCTAGAATTGTGAAATTGTATTTAGTATTTATTATTGTATCGTAAACTTGTATTTTTGAATTATAAAATTGTATTTATTGTGCACCAAATCTATACACAAAAGTTCGCTCGTTAAAACAACGAATGAGTTCTCACAAATTCTCCTTCAAAAAAAAATAACAAATTTAAACGAGCCAAAATTCCTCAGGACGTAAAAAGCGTCTGAACATGGATTGAAATCTGAATAAAATAATAAAATAATTTCCTCTTCCTCTAGAATTAACTACAGATTTTTGTCTGTGCAATTTTTGCCATTTATTGTAAAATATAAATTGAATTTTGTTGAGGAGGTAACAGGATTTTACTGGGACCCTCCCACCCCTCGTGTCAAAGCCGTACCTTCCCATCACTTTCCCCTTACGCACATCCCCCCGTCTATTAATACATTTTTCTTCCACTACGCAATGTTTACACATTGAGGAGTGAGATCTTTGCACAGTGCGTGATTCCTCCATCATAATAAAACCCGGGCCGGGCACACATGAAAGCCCTCAAGTAACTATATGTAATGTACCCACGAAAATCCCCCGGCGTACATACGGGCATCACTTTATTTATAAAATATTTATTATTATGACATCCACAAAATGAATGTGATCTTTTTTTCCCTTTTACTTCACCGTCTCTTCCTTTCTCTTCCTTTCTCTCTCTCTCTCTCTCTCTCTCTCTTTCCCACCCATTTTTTTTATCACGAGAGTAAAAAGTTTTTCTTCCCTTCCCCCCTCCCGTTATGTCTCATGTATAAAATGCCCGAATGAATTTGTGTGCGGCTTGTATGTGTTAATGACTTCCGCACTTGAAAGCATCGAGTCTCTCGGGTGTATTTTGACCATTTCCGCACATGCAATCAAAGCCATGTAATAATCTACGCTCTTTCTCTCTCCCTTTTTTCACCCTTCTCCGTCTCATTCTTTCTATTTTTCTCTCTCCCTCCCTTTTTCCTCTCTCTCTTTCCATTTTTTCTCACTCTCACTCTCTGACTTTTTTTCTCTTTCTCTCTCTCTCCCTCTCTCTCTCCCTCTTTCATTCCATTTTTCTTCTCTTTCTCTATTTTTTCTCTATTCTCTCTCTCTCTTTCATTCCTTTTTTCTTCTCCTTCTTTATTTTTTCTCTTTCTGTCTTTCATTCCTTTTTTCTTCTCTTTCCTTATTTTTTCTCCTTCTGTCTTTCATTCCTTTTTTCTTCTCTTTCTTTATTTTTTTTCTCTCTCTAATTCATTCCTTTTTTCTTCCTCTTTCTGTCTATTTCTTTTAACTTTTATCTCTCTCTCTGACTCTCTATTTTTCCTCACGTTCACTCTATCTGACTTTTTCAATTTTTTTCGCTCTCTCCCTCTCTCTGATTCCTTCTGTTTTTTGCTCTCACTCCCTGTCTCTTTCTCTCTCTCTCTTTCCGTCCTTTTTTCTTCCTCTCTCTCTTTATTTTTTCTCTTTCACTCTCTCTGACTCTTTCTATTTTGTTCTCTCTCTCCTTCCTTTTTTTCTTCCTCTCAGATTTCACTCTCTCTGATTCTTTCTATTTTTCTCTCTCCTTCCATCTTTTTTTCTTTCTCTCTGTCTCCGTTTTTTTTCTCTCTCTCACTAATACTGCCATTATTATCCCAAACACGGCCCTCTCCTCCCCCCCACAATTCCATATATATTAGTTGTTGCTCTATCAAAATCACATCTCCGACACTCATGTTTTTTTCTCTCTCCTGGAATATGTACAAGGCCCCCAACATGTACCCAGCCACTTATTTCTGTGTTAGTGGCAAGGGGTCGGAACGGTGGCAACAACATTATATTCTCTTTTGATGTGGGGAGAGAAAAAAAAGGGAAAGCGACGTATGTATACATCCCAAGGAAAGTGGTCGGAGTTCCCCTTAAAAGTACTTACGACTACTTAAAGTTGACTCAACTGGAACTGGCACACACGTTCTCATAGACAATTCTTGTATGTATATATTCCTCCTTTATTTTTGTGCATGCACATTTTATCCTCCCCTTCGTTCTCTCTCTCTCTTTCTCTCTCTCTCTCTTTCTCTCTCGCTCTCTCTCTCGTTCCCTTTATGATTACACATATAGATGTCAAATGCTAGCACACTTGAGGGTTTTCGAAGTGAGAGGGAGAGAGAAAAGGGAGGAAATTGAACACAAAAAAAACTACAAAGAGAGAAGGGAGTTGTAAGGGGGAAAAAAGGTGAGCCTTAAACTATTACTTACTAAATGGAGAGACAAGAGTTTTGCATGCGGTCTGGTCATTAGGGACGCAATAAACGATTAAGAGCTATTCAGTGTGCCACTTATCGTGTGGATCGCTAGATTGCTTTTTATGAGCGCCTCTGAATAAATCGACCCTCCATCAACCATCATCATCATCAAACACCCTCCCTTCCACGACTCTCTCTCTCTCTCTCTATCGCTCTCTCTCTCTCCAAATCTCTCTCATGCGCTCTTTTTCTCGCTCTCTCCCCTTCTCTTGCGGCCGTCGGAGAGTGACTGCGCTCGGTTCTGCTTCCAGGATGCGTGCGGGACCTCCGGCTGTCTTCCCATAGTCACTTCCAGATTCTGGAGTTTGTTCTGTCTCTATTCGTTACACTTATTGCCATTTACTCCTCTGCCATTGGGTCTCCTCTCTCTTTTTAGCTCCGCAGCTTTTCTTAAGCCGTCTTCCTCCTTCTCTCTCGCTCTTCCTCTATAATTCCTCTTTTATCCCTTATTTTTCTTGATGCTCTCGCTCGTTTTTATCCATCTCTTTCATGCTGTCCTGAGGCTCCTTTTCCTCCATTTTCTTGGTGATCTTCCTTTTCTCTCTGTTTTTCTTCTGGTTTTCTCCCTACGAACTCTCCTTTCACACACTGTTTTTCTCGGTTTCTTCTGCATCTTTTTGTCTTGCTTTCTTATCTCCTCTCGTTTTCTACTTTGTTTTTGTTTTCTCGATTTCTTTTTTATATTTTTCTGTTTTTCTGCTTTGTCTTGTTTCTGGCTTTCTTTAGCTTTTCTGCTCTTTTTATATATTTTTTCTCCCTTTTTCTGTCTCGTTTTCTGTCTCGTTTTCGTTTTTATATTTTTTCTCTCCCTTTTTCTGTCTCGTTTTCGTTTTTATATTTTTTGTCTCGTTTTCGTTTTTATATTTTTTCTCCCGTTTTCAGTCTCGTTTCGTTTTTATATTTCTCCAGTTTTCTGCCTCGTTGTTGTTTTTATATTTTTTTCTCCCGCTTTCTGGTGTGTCTTGTTTATATTTTTCTCCGGCTTCTGCTGTATTTTTTTGTATAAATTATTTTATCTTCTGTGTATCGTTTTCTTCTATCGTTTTTGTATAGTTTTTTCATTTTTTGTATCCTCTGCTTCTTTATATTTTTTCATCAGTTTCTGTATAGTTGCTGTATCGTTTTCTTCTTTACCGTTTTTTCTCGTCTCCTCCATATTTTGTCTCTTATTTTCTGTTTTATCGCGTGTCTGGCCTACTTTATCTTTTTTGTCTCGTTTTCTGCCTGATGTTTTTTCTCGGTTTTTCTTTTTTTTTTCTCGCTTTCTTCTCCATCTTTTTTCGCTCTGGTTTCTCTATCTTGTTCTCCCCGCACCCACTCCTTTTCTTTTTCTGTCTCGATAGCTCTCTCCCACTCGTCCTTTCCATTTTGCTCTCCTTCCTATTCTCTCTGTCTCTCTGTATGCATACTTCTAAATTTCTACAGTTTCCACAGTGTCAATCCGGTCCTCATCCGGGGCTCGTCCACAAAGTGGTATAAAGGCCCTTGAAGGCCATAACGACAGTGGGACAAAAGAGGAACAAACAACCCATTGGAAAGACGGTGCAATCATTCTCTGCCCAAAATTATCCCCGTATTGTCCACTAACTAATTGATCTCTCTCCAGTGTTTGTAGTCTATATAGCCTATATAGCCTTATGTATAACCTATATAATAACCACATGATATATCCACCCATGTTATTGCTCCATTCACTCTATATTTCATTGTCCATCCGATCATTTCTTGCACGGTCGCCCTCCCAAAAGCATATCAAGCCACTGCACTTCAACGTAAATCCCCGGAAATTTCCTTATCCCGGGCATTACGTGATCCAATAGGAAATAATTTGTCCCTGGACCATTTCATTCTCCTCTTTTTATACCTTCCATGTTCCGATTCCATTCTTGGAATGCCTTTTTTTTGGGCGGCGAGGCGTGGGTCAGAAGGGGAGGAAAAGGAAGTAATTGCTTGTATTTGACGCTCCTCATGACCACTAAAAGGATCAAATTCCCCCGTAATTACATTAAGCCCTAATGTGATCGGCCCACTCCATAAATGAGGGGAAATAACATTATGAGAAAGGTCGTCAGTCTCCTCAGTGGAGGACAATTAAATGGGACAACACATTGTTATGGGGCAAGAATGGATGTTAACAGGGAGCTCTCCCTCTTCCCTTTCCAGGGGTTGGATTGTCATCAAAGAGCGATTTATACTAGGGCTTATCGCCCCAACAGATCTAGCCCATACGGCTTTTGTTTAACATCCTTGTTTTTATTTTTATTTTTATATTTTTGTGGCATACAAAAAGCAGGATCTGTCCATGGTGATGAAGTCCTCTGGAAGGGTTGAAGTGGGCGATTAGATCAAAAACAACACATTTACCCAATGTTTTCCCACGGGTGAGTAGCACGGTCCTCTTTGAGCCATTTCCAATGTCTATCTATTAATCTTCAGTATATTCCCTTCACTCCGCCGCCTTTTATTTCTACTATTAATACTGAAGAGGAACAACAAGGCCTTTTTGTTTTGATCCAATCCTCCAGTTGCACAGACAGAATTTCCAGGAGTCGATTCCCGGAGGGATATATGTAACCAGCAAAAAAACAATAGGGAAAAAATAGGGGGGGGGGGGAATATGAAAAAAAGCCTGGAAAACAATGGACAAGAGAATAATAAAATTGTGGTGATCCTGAAAAAAATCCTGGAAACAATCCTGAAAAAACGTGCAAGTTTAGTGGAGGAAATAGGGCCAGGAGGGAATGGAGGGAAATTGCACGAGGGGAAATATTAGGGAAAGTAATAGGAAACAAGAGACGGCCATTATCCCATTTAATTTTTTCCCCTTCCCCCCTCCTGCCTTTTTTTTCTCTCGCAACTTCCTCTTTCAACCCTGAATTTACTGGGGTGTCACAGATCCACTGATAAATCACATGTTGCATCCGTTCCCTTTTGTTTTGGGGGGAGTCGATATATGTATATATAATTATGTATATATGCATAGACTTTATTACATGTAATATATGGGTACACAAAAAAGGATATTGGAATTTGAGCGGCATGAATAAAAACGGAGGCATTTTAGAATAATATGTGATAATCGACTGGGAATTTGGAGAAAGGGATAAATGGTGGACCTTGACCTTTGGGGAAATATTTGCTCATTTGTCAACGGCCTTGTTCATTCTGCCCTTCCCAAGGAATCTACAAAGGCTTTGGGGAAACAAAAGTAAAGAGTTATACAATTAGTATTAAAAAGTCATTTTTAAAAAGTCATTTTTCAGCGGCAGTTTTGACAGGAATTTCTCCGTCGGTTCAATTACCCCGCAAAAGGATTTCAAAATGCATTCAGAAGATGAACAGGGACTAATTATTTGTAAAAAAAAGTCAATTAGTTTGTTAATGTTTACTCTCACATTATTTATTGAATGATGAACTTTATTTTTTATTAAAAGGGAAGATTCTACAGAAATGCTACGTTTGAACGTACGTTTGTGTGGTGTAACTTAGAAGGCTTTCAAGAATTTGGTGAGGAACAGAAGGAGAATTTGGCGGAATGAGAAGAAGGAGAAATGAAAGAATGTCCAAGAGAATCTTACAAGGAAAAAGTGAGGAGACGGAAGGGTGCAAAAAAATGGGAGGAACATGTAAACTTAATGAGCATCAACAAGGCCGAACTAAAAGACTGATCATCTCTCTCCCATCCGCCTATAAGTGATCTGAAAAATTGCCCTGGAAGAAAAAACTGCACTAAAGGGGGAAATCCTTTTGATCTTCAATCCTGAAATCTGTGTGTTTAAGGTAAAAGGGAAAAAAAGGATTTTGTGTGTGTGAACGAGAGAGAGAGAGAGCGAAAGGAGAAAATGGAGAATTTTATAGGCTTTATTGACTCGCTTTTTTCCTCCGGTTTACTACCAGGCCTTTGCGGGAGAATTTCATCATCATTCATCAAAGAACATCTTCTGGGAATTCTCTCTCTCTCTCTCTCGCTACTCTCCTCCTCACATGTTTTCTCTCTCCTACGTTTTGTCTCTCCGTCTCTCCCGTTTATTGTCTTTCTTTCTCGTTCATTTTACTCTCCCTTTCATTGTTCTCTCAAGTTCTCTCTTTCATTTTTCTCCCACTTTCTTTCTTTCATTTTTCTCTCACTTTCTTTCGCTCTCCTTTATTTTTTTCTCTCATTTTCTCTCTTTCGTTCTCCTATATTGTTTTCTCGTTTTCTCTCTTTCTTTCTCCTTTATTTCTTCACACTTTCATTCTTTCTCCTTTATTTTTTTCACTTTCATTCTGTTTCTTTAATTTTTTCTCACTTTCTTTCTTTAGCTGTAATTTTTTCTCACTTTCTCTTAAATTTTTTTTCTCTCTCTTTCTTTTTAATTTTTTTTCTCTCTCTTTGTTTCTCTTTAATGCTTTTCTCTTTAATTTTTCTCTCTCTCTCTCTTTCTTTTTAATTTTTTTTCTCTCTCTTTGTTTCTCTTTAATGTTTTTCTCTTTAATTTTTCTCTCTCTCTCGCTTTCTTTTTAATTTTTTTTCTCTCTCTTTGTTTCTCTTTAATGTTTTTCTCTTTAATTTCTCTCTCTCTCTCTCTCTTTCTTTTTAATTTTTTTCTCTCCCTTTGTTTCTCTTTAACGTTTTTCTCTTTAATTTTTCTCTCTCTCTCTTTCTTTTTAATTTTTTTCTCTCCCTTTGTTTCTCTTTAATGTTTTTCTCTTTAATTTTTCTCTCTCTCTCTCTTTCGCTTTAATTTCTCTCTCTCTCTCTTTCTCTTTAATTTCTCTCTCTCTCTCTCTTTCTCTTTAATTTTTCTCTCTCTCTCTCTTTCTCTTTAATTTTTCTCTCTCTCTCTCTTTCTCTTTAATTTTTCTCTCTCTCTCTTTCTCTTTAATTTTTTTCTCTCTCTCTTTCTTTTTAATGTTTTTCTCTTTAATTTCTCTCTCTCTTTCTCCTTAATTTTTTCTCTCTCTCTTTCTTTTTAATGTTTTTCTCTTTAATTTCTCTCTCTCTTTCTCTTTAATTTTTTCTCTCTCTCTTTCTTTTTAATGTTTTTCTCTTTAATTTCTCTCTCTTTCTCTTTAATTTTGTCTCTCTCTCTTTCTTTTTAATGTTTTTCTCCATCTCTTTTTCTTTCTTGTCAATGTTTTTCTCTCTCTTTCTTTCTCTTTAATTTTCACTCCTTATTTCACTCTTTATTTTTCTATCCTTATTTCACTCTTTATTTTTCTATCCTTTTTTCTCTCATTATTTTTGCTCGAATTTTGTCTTACTTCTCTTTCCTTGTCTCTTTCCCTTTCTCTTGTCCTGTCTTTTCTCCCTCTCTGTCTGTCTCTCTCTCTCTCTCTCTCTCTCTCCCTGTCCTTGGTTTTGTCTCTTCGCCTCTCTCCTTCTTGGCGTTCTTTTTCTCAATTTCTTTTTTGTGTATCTCTTTTTGCTTTTTTCTCCTCTCTCTATTTCTTCCTCTCTTCCTTTCTCTCTCTCTCTCTCTCTCGCTCTCCTTGTCTTTTTCTTCTTCTCTTTGTGTGTACCTCTATTTCTTCCTCGTTCTCTGTCTTTGTCTTTCTCTTGCTTTCTCCGTCATTCCCTCTCCTTTTTTGCTCTATCCTTTGACTCTCATCCGTCCTGACGCCCATTACCGTCGTGTATGCATTGATCATGTTATCCCCCATCTCCTCTAAGAGATTCCGATGCATCCATCTCTCACATAACTCCTAGCAAAGAGCACATATGGATGCATACAGGAGAATGTAGATACATATGCTTCCCCCTCATACATGGCTTCTGTGGGAAATTGATTGACTTGACAAGCACGTCCGTGCCCAAATAAATAATTTCCATTTTAAAGACCCATTTAGATGGTAAGTTACGGTCATTTTCTTGTTTATTTACACTTGTTTCTACATCTCGGCCCTGGCCCCATAAAATTTATATGACCAAACCAAAAAAAAAATTAGGTATGTATGCCCACACAATGGAGGGAGTGGAGGGGGCATTAGAAAAGGCGGTGAGTCTCCCAGTATTGACAAGAAGCGGAACAATAAAAGCCATTGAGCTCTATTCAGTCCATTTTTTCCCTCGTCCCTCCAGTAATGTCAAAGCAACCAATAAACTGAATGTAAGTGGGGACGAGAGGAGAAAATCAAAGAGGACAAGAAGGGGGAAAAAGCTCTTGGAGAGACCACCAGGGAAAATATTGGAAAAAAAGTACACACAGCAACAAAAGACGTGTAATATGTCCCCAGATTTATTCTTTATTATAAACATTTACGCGAGATAAATGTATTGGGAAGGCTGAAAAAGGGAGAGAAAAGATAGGGGGAAATATCAGGAGTGAATTTGTATTGCAAGGGCCAAAGGATTTTTGTAAGAGTCACTGACCAGAACACTTCCGATCTGATTTCTGCATCAAATGCAGACTTTTAGTGTAGTATACGAAATCATTTTATACACTTTTCCTTCCCTTTTTCCCCGGGCCTTTCTTTCGCCCTCTTTCTGGTCACATTTTGAGGGGGGAAAGAAAAAACACGGCACAGCATTTTCGAGGAGGTCCAATAAAGCAAGGCATGGAAGGGCATTTTTTGGGTGTTCACAAGGACGGGGGAGAGAAGAATTAGAGGAAATTGCTGGGTTAGAGCAAAAGCAGAGGATATTAGGGGCCTACACAAGAGAGAAAGGGCGTAGGAAAAAAGAGAAAGGTGAAGGTCAGGGAAACAAAACTCCCTTCTTTGTAGGGGCATTGTAAGCCGAAAAAGAGAGGAGAAAGTGGCGGAAAAGTGTAGAAATCATCGGTTCGACCAAGCTGTTATGAGGACGAAAGTAGTTCGGAAGTAAAAAGGGAAAATAGAGCAAATCAAGATAGAGATACATATATAGAAAAATACGAAGTTACATACATATGAAATAAAGAGATAAATGTTTGCACAAGGAAGCAACAGAGACACCATACGCTGAGAGTGACAAATAGAAAAGAAATTGCTTAGAGAAAGAAAAATAAAAAATTCAGTGAGAACATATGTGGCGAGAAAGAAAAAGATCAAAAACGATGAGAGAGAAAAATAGCAAAAATGGTGAGAAAGAAAAAGAGCAAAAATATCGCAAGAAAGAAATAGCAAATATTTTGTGAGAGAGATAGAGACAATTCTGAGATACAGAAAAAGCGATAAAATGCTGGGAGGGAAAAATGGATAAAATAAAATAAAATAGTTTTTGAATACTGAGAGAGAAATCACAGAGAAAGAAAGAGAGAATACTGAGAGAGAAAAAATACAAAGAGAAAGAGAGAGAAAAAATACAAAGAGAAAGAGAGAAAAAATACAAAGAGAAAGAGAGAGAAAAAATACAAAGAGAAAGAGAGAGAAAATGCTGAGAGAGAGATGAGAGAGAGAAAATGCTGAGAGAGAGATGAGAGAGAGAAAATGCAGCGAGAAAGACAGAGAATACTGAGAGAGAGAAAATACAGAGAGAGTGGTAGAGAAGATTCTTAGAGAGAGAAAATACAGAGAGAGAGGTAGAGAAGATTCTTAGAGAGAGAAAATACAGAGAGAGAGGTAGAGAAGATTCTTAGAGAGAGAAAATACAGAGAG
>JAQGBT010002674.1:0-22882 GCA_034698585.1 Disparrhopalites patrizii | reverse complement strand
GCCCAAAATGCCAGGTCATAAAACCTGCCCAAAGTGACCAATATGCCAGGTCACTTTGAAACTCACATCCCTATATAGGTATAAACTGAATTTTAAAATATTCGGAAAATCTATGAGGGGGATTGTGATACATCCCAAATCGCGGTTAAGCACCAAACCAAAAGCGACACACACGCAGCCCTCTATCGAGTAGCGCGCGTTTCCAAAGGCCTGGAAACTAGTCCCCGCGGCAGCCGCCTTTAGTGCAAGACAATTGGAAGGCGTATATTCTCACCTACTACGTACATACAAAATTCACCAAATTTTTAATTATTAGCGCAGTTAACAAAAAAGTTGATAAACTAGTTACACAGAAATCTTGCTAAACGTACAAGCTTAAAGCACCGAAAAACGCGGAGGTCAAAAAAAAATTTCTAACGCAAAATTTTTCTATGAAATTTTTTGGCTCCGCACGTAAAAGAAACAGCTCATTGTAGAGCTGCTAAAGCCGAGCTTTGGAAAGGTATCGCTTCTCGGCCTTTTGGCTAAGATCAAAGTGTAGTATCTGTTCTTATCAGCTTAATATCTGATACGATCCCAAACGGGATCCAGAATATTAAACTGATTTTTGGAAACAGTTCCGGTTTTGGAGTTTACTCCAGCTGGAACACGGGTTGGCCTTGCATTGCAGTACAGCAAGGATCGGCCCACAAATAAATATAAAAAAGAACATTTGAAGAGTTTAAAGTCGTTAGTGAAGGAAAATCTTTCGTTGTATAGTGCAGAATGCATCATTGGTGACAAAACTCGGTGTTGCAGAGGGTTTTTGGAAATCTCGCCCATTTATTCGGTTCGAGAGGAGGCTGTTTTGAACTACTCGCACATGTACATTGAAAAGACATTTACCTATACCAAATTTAAACTCTTAAAATGTTCTACCCTTGTAGTTGAATTTTGTGATCAAACCGTGCCGTAAATTACCATGAAGACCAGCCCGCGAGTCTAGGGGTCATCGCGGACGACCTTCAATTGCGACTATTCCATGTGGAAGCTGCCATTTGACCGACTGTTGCCAAACGATTGAATAACAAAACGCGACTTTTCAAATTATGTAAGTGTTTAAACTTAAATCTAAACACCGTTTGGTTCACTTATGTGACTGATGACCCTATCAGTTTTTCAGTTTATGTTGACATATGGCTACAATTTTATATATGAGATTGTATTTATTGTTATTATGATGTCTATAATCCTGTAGTGTCTCTGAGTTTATTTTAGCCTAATTCTGAATATCACCGATTTTCTATACCCTGATATTACCGATTAATATGTTAATATTTCCGACTTTCAAAAACTAATAATTTGTACACGGATGTGTAGTTGTGTCTCTTCCTCTTTCGATCATACCCGTATTACTGTTTCAAAGTAGTTTTTCAAGTATAGTTAAGTGATTGAATTTGTAGAATGAGACTAATACTAGGACATGGGATCTGATAAACCTCACCCTAACTATTGTTCGTAACCTGTATTTGTGTACCCATTTGGCCGAATTTATGGAAAGACTGCTAATTTCACATGTGACCTCTTATTCCTATAGTGCTCGCGAGGTTTACTTACGACTTTTCCACAATATAGGATAATTTGATAGTCGTGGGGTCAGCAGACCATAAAAATATATATAGGTGTGACTTTAATGCACCATTGTTTCGAAAAAGCATTTGCCCAGTTCGTTGAATAGTTATAATTTACCTATTACTATAGAGTACATTTATTTAATCGTGGAACCTATCTTCGATCTATATTCTTCATACAAATGCAAATATAATGTAATTGGTAGATTAAATGTAATGTCGTTTTTTTTATATTTTACAGGTTATCAGTGTAAGTCATTCACTCGTGGCTACGAATTTCATGGTAGAATGCAATTGCTATGGAGCAAGGGAGCGATCATAACACATAGCCTGAGCAGATTTTGAACTTGACGATTTCCGAAGATTCGATCGGCATACTGTATCTACTGGTAAGGTCAATACAATATGATTTGTTACTATGCTTGTACTGTCAATTTGTTACTTTGTTACGTAGTAGGTAGTATGCAGGTTAAGAATAAAAAATAGAGGCCTTACAGTAGGGCCGTGATGCAGCTTTTATCTAAAATCTTGAATACGGATGCCTTTTCACTATAGTCATTCTAATTGTATATCAAATTACTAACATTTTACACTTTTGACTTTCAGCCAAAATTGCTGTTTCTTGTGTGGATTCGGATTTGTCCGACTTTTGCATCCCCGACATGGAAGTCGACTACAATATGGGAAGTGGGACTACAAAAGTTAAAGAACTTTATATCTATAATGCGCAATTTGGAGACCAGTACGACAATGAGATCGGTAAAGTTCTGTATTTCTATCCTTCAAGTACGACAGCCGACAAGCAGTTGAAGCAAGTCGGCCTTTGTGAAGCCATCATCAAGTTTTCGGAGAATTTCAGCCCAAAACCTTGTGAATCACTACATACTCACAAGGCAAGATATATATTTCACCAGCCGGAACCGGATTACTGGTTTATTTTAGTGCTTACCGTGCCTTCAGTGATTAAATCTAGCCAAGAAGGAATTCAAGTAACGGACTATAAAAATGATGAAATTCAAGACAATGTTTTCCAGTCCTGTTTGGAACGCTTGTACAAACGCTTCGTGTTGCTCAATGGAAAGCTACAGGAGATACTGGAAAAGAAGGGACTGTCGGAGTTGAGACTGGCATTAAAAACAAATATGGATAAGGGCTTGGCTAAATGGGATCCCAATCGATCTGGCATTAATGATATATTTTTTGGATTGAAGCTTCAGCCCATACACCGAAAAATGTTTTTGAGGGTTCAGTGTTTTGTCAACCATTTGCTTATGACTTGGAATAGTGTGAAGCATGTTCTGATTTTTCAAGGAGTTAACCTAGTCTGGAGTGGTGTTGGTCAGCGCGATATTCAAGTTCTGTATGACTTTATCATTAGAGAAGGGATTTCTCGTGACTTTCTAGAAGGTGGAAAACACGAAAAATTTAATGGAATGGTTTGGACTTGCTTTTCATCACTCGCTCTACCTGAAGCCAATCATGCTTATAACTTCAGTGAAGAGGAAAACAGTTTTCGGAAGCACTGTAACATGCTGATTTACAAAGACAAGCAAACTTATGTTGCTATGTTGGTACATTCCGACAATCAAGAGTTTATGCGCCAATTTTGTAACCAAATTGAAGACTACATGAAACACAATCTTGTTTCTCTTGCAAAAGATTTGGAGGAAGTAACAAAAACTGGGAATGATCACTTTGGAAGTCTCCAAAGGATGATGTCGAGTGGCCCATTCGGGTTAGGCAGTGGAATCCCTGCTATCCCCCCAAGCTTAATAGAAAATACTGCCAATCATAACGTTAAATATGTCTATTTCAACCATTTGAATTTGCAAGAAAGAAATTCACCAAGCTGTGTCACTGCTCAGTTAGACGCGTATAAACTATTGGCCGACTTAAAGGACGATTTAGCCAAAAACGATGACCATGGTGAAATTGTTGCTAAGATGGAATCAGATACGTGGATTGTGGCTAAATTGTCAAATCGTCGGGAATTCTACGCCATGTGGAGTAACAAAAATGTCAACATTTTGGAAATAGACGAAGAAATGAAAAAATTGACTGATAGTCATTTGAAGCAAATTTTTTTCCAAGATTAAATATTTTCCACTCCAAATGTTGAATGTCACAGTTTTGGGGTAAATATCCAAGTGTTGCAATAAGCAATATCGGTGTTGATACTACTGCATCTGGATTATGAGTTACTTATTTCTATGCTTTTCCAGAGTAAATTGGCCAAGTATGTATAAACGTCCACATGTTGTGCTATAATACCCAATTTCATTTTTGGAAGTGAAGTTAAGACTGTCACCTGGAAAGCTCAGCTTACCTCACGCCAGAAAATATACAGCCGAAATACTGTTCGAGAACGCGGTAGTTTCTTTTATTTATATAAAGTGTAAGTGCACTGACTGTACCATACCCGTAAAGCCAGTGTATTTATATTTGTCTAAAGGCACATGGATTAAATTACATGATATTGTGATATGGCAGGTGATGCGTTGACTCTTATTCGAAAAACCACATTGAATTTTTTACCTGAAGTTATTGTGCTACTATAAATCTTCATTGAGCTGGGGCAAGCGAATTACTGATAATGACAATGCAAAGGGTATAGCAAGTATTTATTTATTTGTATATGACATAAATTAGTCCCCACCTGTAATTGGAGGCTTAGTAATCAGTTAATTAAGTACTTTGTTGTCAAGGAACTCAAATGTGTACACTTTCGTACTTTGTAATTGAAATTAATGTTTTTATCGGCATTCCACATATCCTCAGGAATAACATCGCAGGTCTTTCATGCGTATTGTGTATAGTAGTGTCATACAATTTTAACTTTAAATGTATTACAGGTGTGTTTTAATACCTTTATTTTCATTTTTGGGAGCATTACTTATGCTATTATTGTTAGGACCGAAAGTCCTTCGTCTTAAATACTTACTGTTAGTAATTAGCGTAATTACATGTATGCATATTAATTATATGTATAATACATACATAGATATATTGAATATTTATGATTTATGCGGAAATATTAGTATACTAGTAAATACTCGATTGTTTAAATTTGCGACAAGACGATGGGTTTGATCAATAATATACTTATTGTTAATTATTTCATTACGTTCGTATGTTGACTTGCTACACAGCTTTAAGCCATTTCACTGAATTCAGGAATGCATACTATTACTATGTGACTGGACTGGGGGCATATTTTCCTCGTTGCGCTGAGAAAAAAGACACTAGGCTCCCCATCCTGCCCCCATCCTGATTGCTGATAGTATGCAATCATTTTTATTGATGCTACTGGACGTGTACCAAAATGCTATTTCAAAGTAGTGTACTGAAGTAACTGAAGTTCACAATGAATGCCAGGATTTTTCTGTGGCTAACAGTACAGTGATTTTTAAATGTCAGTGCACTTTTGCGGGCGCAAAACCTTTTGAAAATGGCAAAGACCCTATAAATGTTCCTATAACATTTTCAATAGGTATGTCCATATGTAATGCAAATGCATATTCTAAATTCTACCAATAAGTATGCCAACGATATAGACACGGTTCAGACATGATATTAGTATAGCATAAATTATTAATATCTTATTTGCTCAATGCAATATACATTATGTTGTTTTAGATTTCCTCAAGGGTATTCCATGTGTCGTGATGAGTTCCTTTACTAAAAGTCCTTCTTTCCCAACCGTATATGTTTCGTACTGGTATTTTCCCGGGTTTTTATCGATTAAAGTTCTCCGGCGGGGACATACGTCTGTCTGAAATGCCACACTGCCTTACTCTGGTGCGTAGGAAAAGCTCAGTTCCAGTTTCCAGTATTATATACCAAACAGATCAGGACAGCATACTCTCATTTGAGTAGCGTGAGTAAACATCAAAGATGTTCCTGATTTTTCCTTATAACACTGGAATATTTGTGCCGCTACGATTTTGCAGGTTAACTGCAATTATGGAGTAGGTATTTGTATATACACGTACAAAATCAAAATAAATTACAGGCTATAATATCTGTAGTCTTCCCTGACTTCACTAAATTCCGTCGTCCGAATGCATGAAAGCAGTTCTTATATCAATAACTATTTGTTTACATATACATACATTTACTGGGGTAAACAACATTTTTTTACAACGGATTTGACTCTTGACGGCTTTGTTAAGCAACACATTGCCCCTTGCTGTGAAGCAATTGTAAAAGGCCAAGCTGAAAAAAAAAACTGTCCAGTGGCGTGGAGGTGGTGTGTGTGCATAGTTATTTAGTTATGTAGGCTGAAAAAGTATAATTTATACCAGTTTAAAATACTGTTTACTCACATATTTAAAGGCTGTAAAGAGAATCCCTATATATCTTTTGGCAGGGGAAGAGTTTACCACATCTTATACACGACATCCTGCTGTCACTGCCATTTACTATCGGCCATAAAGTTATAAACTCGAACGTCATAAAAATATTCCAACAAGTGTTTTTTTTCTGTCAGTTGTGTCTCCTTCGCAGTTGTTTCTTTGCGGTGATGTTACACCCAGTACATGGTGTTTAGTTGTTACAGTGGAAAATAAATTCTTCAGGACTCTGACACGTTGGCAAATCAACTGTGAAGATTCTAAAATATTGAGCAAATTGAAGTATTTTATCCAAATTTTTAAAGCTGTGAGGGTAACATGAGGGGATTTTTTAAAGGAAGGAGCACAAGCTCCTACAAACGTTCTGCATTTTCAATGTGGGTTAAAAATCAAATGTTCAACTCACTTTTGTTGGAGTGAAATTGTGCCACGATTTAAATATAGGCATAGACACAATACAGGCATTGTGAGATTTGTGTTGAAATGGTTTTTTTAGAGGTATTGTGAGTATTGTTACGTGTTACTATACAGAACATCAGGATATAACATACTACACCCACCCAATGATTCACTGAACCATAAAGGTTTAGCGGGTTACCAGGAAATGAGAATGGAAGGCTTCTAATAATAGCATTTATTACAAAAAAAAAGTAGGCTAGAGTGCACAAGGTTAAGATTTAGGATTTGCTCATGAATATTTTTTTGGCATGGGAAGATAGCCAAGTCAAACAGATTGTCAATGATATTCCCGTCACGTCCACAAATATCATGTGGTACCAAAAAAAACTATAGAATAGGGTATTATCGGATATGAGATATTTTTTTACACAAGTTCTGCAGGGGCAGCTGGTACTGACTCCTTGAATAATTTAATAAGCATTTATTGAACCCGCGGCAACCTCCATTTCTTGACGACTTCCCGAGTTTTCTAACCGCCAATACAGAAGTCCTGGAGCGTTCCTTGCTGCATTAATTAGCTACACCAGAGGATTTCGTCAAAAATATATAAAATAAATACACCAAAAATTTATACAAAAAACTAAAACGGAAATGGAAGTATTACTAAATCTGATTGTTAGCTTTTGTGATATTACCACCATTGGCCTGTGCTTCATTTGCAAGGTGCCTCAGATATGGACAATTCTCAAGCACAACAGCGTCGAGGGACTCAGCATGCACAGTTTGATTCTGGAGGTGTTGACGTAAGTATACGAATTTTAAAAAATATTTCAATTTAATTCAAATTAAATATTTAACGCTTCTGGATTTTACTAAGCCAATTTTTTCTGAATTTGAGCAGGTATGCCATTTCTTTGTGCTACAATGTGATGCGGGGCTACCCACTGCTATCCTATATGGAGGACCCTTTTTTAGTTTTTCAGTCTTTGCTAGTCATTTTTCTCGTCTACTATTACTTGGAGCAGCTTAACCTACAGAAATTTGGGATTCTGGGAGCTGTCACCGCCATTTTCTACGGGCTGACCTTGGGAATACCGCACCCGTGCATTCTACCACTTTTACTGGTACGGATTAATTCCACCAGAATTTTTGTGTAAATTATTGACGATATGATTATTTTCGAATTTCGAAGGGGTCAAACCAAAGTAATGTGTGTCTTTCAGAGTGCCACAGTTCCCATGAAGGTATTCAGCAAATTGATGCAAGTGAAGGAGATCTGGGTGCGGAAGTCTGCTGGAAATGTGTCCTTAATTTCGTGGATAATTAATGTCTACACGTGCGGAAGTAAGTGGTACCAATTTGCTTGATTATAAAATGACAAACACCTGTATTTCCGTGGTTTTCACATCAATAAAAATGAATATTTTCATTATAGCCCGAATCGTGACGACGCTGATTGTCACCGAGGATGGAACGCTTCTGACGAAACATGTGATTTCAATGTTACTAAACTGCCTTGTCATTGCAACTGCCTGGCATTTTGACAGGCAGAAAAGCGCTAAAGAGAAGAAGAGTCAATAAATCTTAATTGATAGATACTCATAGGTAAAGCAATTGCAGTTGCAAGCCTTGTAAACTGTTTAGTAAAAGTGATAACAACACGAATGCATAGTGCTTTTACTTTAATCTGAGGCGAAATAAACTTAATAAATATAAATAATGCTTAAATTTTTCAGAATATTAATTAATTTACATTAATGGTTGATTTTCGCTTGTTTGGATGGAAGCGGGAAAGTTACCAGTTCTAATTGTAATTGGAAGAATGAAATTAACTATATGTATTTACATGTATAGTTCATGGTAGTTAGCTAGTAGTTACTGTGTTGTGGTCGATAAATAGTTTAACAACTAAATCATGTTTGACCCAGCAACTGTAATTGTATTGAGCACTGAGAACATGAATATTTATATATTTATGTACAACTGAAATGTCTGTAACAAATACACAAAGAAATCTATATACCACTGTATAGTATTACATTATACGCAATACGCATACACAATAAACGTATACCGTATACCTATTCCTATATATTAAACAGTATAGTAAATACATACTATGGTTCACTTGTTGACATATTAAATACATCAGTCTCTCTGTTTCTTTATGGTATACTCTCATAATCTCCAAACAAATAAACTTTCACATGGCACAAGTAAGGTAAGGGTCAATTTAATTTTTAGCCTAACATTATAAAAACAAACCCGCCACCCGTTGTTCAATACATATTATCTTCATGTATCTATTAATCATGAATGGCATGTATCATGTATGGCATCTTCATGTATCTATTAATGTAGGTATATGGAGTATGTATATAGTTCTTATTTACATGATTATAAATGCTTTGTGTTTTCATGCGTACTTTTTTTATTAGATTCTTTGTAAATGCATTATCAATTATCAACCAAATCTACAAAGAAATATCAAACGTTTTCAAAAAAAAAATTAAAAAAAAAGCCTTTGAACGCGATTTTTGAAAACCTTTAATCATTTTATAATACAAAAATAGAAGTTTCAAAAAAATCAGCATCAACGGAACATACTAATTTGGCGGATAGCCGGGGCCTCGACAAGGCGGACACTCTAATTTGGCGGACAAAGCGCACAAGCGGACCGAACACTTCGGCGGACGCTAATTTGGCGGACATGGTGGACTGAATTCTAATTTGGCGGATGAGCGGAACTGGCGGACATTTATTTGGCCGATGGGCGGAACATACAGACGGTTCGAGTAAACAGTAATTCGGCGGTGCAGGTGGATAATTTGGCGGACAGGCAGTTATTTGGTGAACGAACGTACTTAGAAATTACTGACGGGAGAACAGAAATTACCGACACGAACTGACCTGGTAGAAATTTGGTATATGTTAAATACAATTATAATTATAATAATAATTATTATAATTAATTATAATTAATATTAACCGTCTTATTAACGGGTATTTATTCTAACTTTATACATATGAATATCTCAAAAACTGTCGCTTGGAATCCATTCACATTTTCTAAATACATATATATAGATCCTACATATTGATTTATGTACACATTAGAAAACGCCACTAACCAGAAGTATATAAAGTCCTCATGTATTTTCTAAATTATATTATATAATATGAACTGACAGAAACTTCTGCATATTGTATAGATACTTCATAATACATTATTAATTATTATACAGATTATGTATGCGACCAAACACAAGTGTCTAAATTCAATATTAATAAAACTACATACTTTTCTTAATAACATAAGCAAGTAGACCCCGACAGCATGGCAACGGCATCACTCGTCAGTATCCGCAACAGTGACTCTTATCAATTAGGGTGCCGTTTGTAATTGCGGCCGACCTTCTAAACCGGGCTATACTTTGTACTTCACTTCATAGCGAAAACAAGTAGTATGTGAAAACAACGTGAACCGTGATATTTACTTTGGCCATGATGATTAATATATTAGACATTTTAACAAGCCGAATTGCTGTATATATACACATGCAAGGAGTAAGACAGCCCAAATCCGCATTTTCCTCTTGTTACAGAGCGGACCCGTTGATATGGTTGGCCGCAATTACAAACGGCACCCTAATTGATAAGTGTCACGCCTTTGCTATTTCAGTCTGTGTAGGCCAAGATGCACATACACACGTGGGCTGTAGGCTAAATTGCATGCCTGCGTGTGTAGGCTGTAGGCTAGATTGCATCCAACGTCGGCTGTAGGCCAGATTGCAGTGCATATTTGCCTGTGTAGGCCAACTTGCAGGTACGGTGTCCGGATGCATTATCGCAAACACAAATTCCGCAGGCTTTATCTCCGTTGCCTTAATTGCGTGGATTTAATTCCGTCTACAACGGACATAACTTAGCCTGCATATGATACCTTTACAACATTACACACCAGCACTAAATTATAGTTTAAATTATGCCATCTCGTTTTACTGATTTTCCATTGCAATGTAGAAGGTCTAGGTTTTATTGGAAGTGACAGAAAGAATATGCTTGTTGAGTTAGGAGGGATGATACTTGTTTTCAAAGAATCGAATTATGTCATTCCGGAAAAAAATTTCGCGGCATTATGGCTGCGGAAATAAGTCTTCGCGAAATTTTTTTCAGCGAAATTATATCGGCGAAAATACAAACAGCGGAAATGTTACCCGCGGAATTATTTCCTAGAACCGCACGTACATATGCCGGCTGTAGGCCAAGCTGCATGCTTGCGCCTAGGCTGGATCATCAAATGTCGGCTGTAGGCTGGATTGTGTCCAATTTTGTCGGCTGTATGCTGTATTGCAGGCTGCGAAGAAAGGGATTTAATTACTGTCTGCAAAAATTAAATGCGTCTGGGTGAATCCTTCTCATGTTACCGTCTCATTAATCTCCTGTGTGAGACCGCATTTATGCCATGTTTTCTTCATGTCAACTGTCAACACCACGTGCAAGATCAATTCCTTTTTCTGCAAGTTGCATTCACACTCGTCAATAATACCAAAAACCGCCTCTTGTCACGAGTATACACTAATAAAATTTGGCTACGAACTGCTTTGTGGTTGGATAATTCAAACATGACCTCATCTTCCGCAGCTTATTCGAAGAAAAGGTCTTAACGATAGAAATCTATTACAAATCCGTAGACACATATTTATATGCATACCTATACGTATTAGATGTAACGTACATATATGTATGTATAGACATACATAGGTATACATTTATGTATATATACATACGCAATTTACGCATATATTTGTGTATAATTGCAAATATTAATGTAGGAAGAATACACCGTCCAAAGAAATAAAGATATATCTGTCTGAATGATACAAACATGACGTTACATCAGGGGGATTTTTTTTGTGAACTTATACAAGCATCAACATTATTGGGCTGCATCAGCTTTTTCCCACCGAATGCAACCGCAGTAACCAGATGTAATAGTTACTTGTCTAATGTGTATAACAGCCTGGACGATAAAGCAAACCTCACAAAGATCAGGAAACTTCGGGGGAGAAATTCTTTGGAGATAAAATCTTGGATGAAAAATGTACCCATGCCGGGAAATAATTATTGTCATCGGCCATACTTACTTACTGTGAGAACACAAGAGATGACAAAAGCTGATTGATTACCGTGTTTTATTAATAGAGCTTCATTCACGATCTATACCTTCATCATCCCGGCAAGGTGTTCGTCATCTGATGGAGGTGGATGCATCCTCACATTGTACGAGCATATGTAATTCCTGTCTTATTTGGTGCAGTTCGGGAATTAATAATTACTACGCAGTAAGGGACTTCACCACAAAAATCTTTTCATTCATGCACACGTCCCCGATATTACATTTTGTCCCTCATTAGTACAGGTGTTTCTGAGGAATACACGCACCCTGCAAATAATAAATCGCATACACGTGTAGGCCTCCCGTGGTTTGCTTACACACAAAGAATTTCGGGTATTTTCGTCATTCTTATTAGTGTCTGTACCTGATAACAGTTTCAATAACAGTAACATATTCTGGTGCATAGGTAAGCCCGAAAATGTAAACGCAGCCAGAGCTCTTCATTCTTCAAGTCTCGACCAGGATGCCAGGAACGTTGATTGTTTTAAAGCTTTGAAGGAGGTATGTATATACATATATATGTATAATAAATTAATACTACATGTGGATTGTCGCAAAATATCTCCCAGAAAGCTTCTTAGATCACATTTCTCGTTTATTCCCCGTCGATCCCCCGAGAGAGGCTATTCCCTCGTGGCAACTATGGCTTACAAACTTACAACTAACGTGCGTAATATGTACACGTGGATGTCAATTTCATTAACTGATACAGTATCCGCGGGTGGATGTATGTACGGAATAATGGACATCCAAATTACGTGCCGAAGAAAAAAAACCTGGCGCGGGGATTTTGTAAAACGACACTGCCGTGTATTTCACCCTTGTGTTCATTACCCCTTTCTTCTGATTGTGAGTAAATCAAATACGTTCCAATAAGTATGTTAATAAAATATGTCAATAAGCGCATTCCAGCGTAAAAGCGTAGTACATGAATTGCAAAAATACCAAACAAGAGAGAGTGTTAGAAGTGTGAACACATCTTCAAAGGTTGCTCAGTAGAGAGTAGATCTTTCATCTTTTATAGTAATTATACATATACATATGCATAACTACATACTATTTGCGCAAATAAGCTTGTGCTGCTATCTCTTACCTGGGCAGTATGAATATGAAGATCATGTTTCAAATTACATTGCATGTGTATACGTATGTACATAAGATACTGAAGCGTTGTCCTCCAGTAACCATCCAGGATTCAAATTAATGTGCCAAGTCTCTTAATATTTTCCACAAATGACAAATATATTTAAAGCCACAAATATATTTAAAATTTATGTATGTATGCGCCATGGCTGGATAAAAACAAGTTGGCCCAGGTCGAGGATTATTTTCATGCTACTCGTACATACCGAGGGTGAAGTACATATTTGATCATCTCCATGTGGTTTTAATACATAAAATGGCCAAATCCATATAATTCAACAGTTTACAAATTTTTGGTAATTTATCACTAGGCACAGATGAAATTTTGTGTGATACTGCAGTTAAGTGAAGCATCTTGAAAACGATTTTTGCTCAAATTTTGGACACATGCTATAATTTCTTTCATATATGAGCAAGCATTTCTTGTGCGCCCCGCAAAGTGTTAAACTGAAATTTGTAAATTGCTGATAGAACAAGATTTATAAAGTTTGTTCAAAACTTGAAAAACCATTGCGTTTTTTGCATTTATTTCTGTGTGAAATAAAACCCTTTTCGAACTTGTCCGAAACCTTTTGAATTGAATTAGTTTTATAAGGATGCACGTGGAACCGAAATTATGCCTGCTTTGTAGCGTGTTTCCTCTTAAATCTGATGCGTAGTGATACCAGAATAATAGTCCACGGCGTTCAGGATCACCAATAACCATTCTTATTTGACTAAAAATCCATGATTCCTCTAGGATCAAAAATAATCCACGTGGAAGATGCCCAGGACGAGAACGACAATCTTTTCAATTCCGCTTTCAGCTATAGCTCGCTGTCATTTGTAAATCCGCTTTTTCTGTTGTGCTCATCTTTATTCCCTAAAAAAGCGGATGAAAAACAGGGATTTGAATCCAAATAGAAAGTTTACTACAAACTGTCTGAACTGGAAGCAGACACGGGTTTTAAAGTATTATATTCAAATAAGATTTTCTTGTTATGCATGGCATAATAAGTATCACTTTATTATCGTTCGTGTAGCCAGGACACATGGAATCAGAGAGATAAATCCGCGGGGATTGAAAACTACAAAAAAAGAAACAACAATTTTAAGGCGTAGATTCAAGATTTGGCAATTCTATTGAAATGGCGACTCATAAAGAGGAGCTCATTCCATATAAACCCAGCAGCCATTTCCCCCAATAATATGTGACGAATCATCATATAATTATGTCCATATTGAGGCTGTAGATGCAACAGTTTTCATTCCAGATGTTGGAAAAAATTCTTAATAAAAATTTCTCTACGTAGTAGCTTTCGAATGGTCTGTTGCTGTACTTCTAACATCGATCCGAGGCTCCGGATTATTTTTTTTTTAATTCATAAAAAATTTACTTTTACTGGCTTTATAATGCGTAATATTCTTTTCAAAACAAAGTCTGGTTTCGTCCTTTGCTTGTTGATTAATAGCAATTTCTTAGAATTTCTTAGGTGCTGTATTACAAAATAAGTAATGTATAAATCTATAAATGAGCGTAACTGAAAATATAATAATAGTATAGTACTACTGAGGGGGGGGGGTGATAAGGCCTTGCATTTCCTATGATAACGTAGTTTGAATGCCCAATCCTACACATTTCTGTAAACTTCAGCTCCTTACATCAGCGCATGCAAAATCTTTTTCCTCTAAGTTTAACCAGTGCCAAATAGTGCGGTCGCCAAATTAAAAAGTCAATAAAAAAATGGATTTCACCAAAGAAGAGATCAGACATTAAATATTATTAATTTAAAAGAGAACGACTGAATGGAATTCATTGAAATTTAGTGACGGTGTTTCATGACTCCTCCTCTTCCATTTACAAAGTAAAGTAATGGATGAAAAAATTTAGGTGCTGTTTCACCAGCTCAAACAAAGGGACCTGTTAGAAATGATGGGTTGTGGGGGAGAAAAAATATGGTAACTCAAAGAGGCCCAGATTGGGTCAAAAATAACACGACAATGCGTGGGTCACACAGCTGATGCTTCTGGTCTCATTATTTTTGATTGTGAGTTCACGGGATTGTTTCACCCACCCTATGACCAAGTCTAAACCCCCAGCCATTACTATTTTATTTAACATTCAAAATCACTGCGCATAAGCAGATATTTGATCTAAACTAAGCCATAAGTGGTGCTTTTTAGAAAAAAACTTTAACCCTTTTTTTGTGAGGATGAGAGAGTCTGAAAGAGAAGTGGGTACAGTATGTTGAATTAGGAGGGGACTATATTAAGAAACAATAGCTAGTTTGTGGAATATCCTCCGTCTTTAATCGAAATACAAGGACTTATCACCTCCCCCCTCGTAATGTATTTATTTAGTACTAGTCCTAATAAGTTCCAACCAGAGTCATTCCCACATTGTCCTCAATGACAAGTCTCGTCAATTATGGTAGTCCTAACATTACACAATAATCTAATAATTATTAATGCACGATTTTACATACATATGTAGATTTAAATACTATTCTTCGTGATGTGACATGTAAGGCAAGGCAGCCTATAATGCGTAAGAGCTATTTATTTGCTCACTACGCTGATTTGTACATAACTCCATTAGCTGGAAATTAATCGAGAAACCTCACGGTACACACAAAAACGTTTAAGAATAAATCAT
This sequence comes from Disparrhopalites patrizii, assembly GCA_034698585.1. Taxonomy (NCBI): domain Eukaryota; kingdom Metazoa; phylum Arthropoda; class Collembola; order Symphypleona; family Sminthuridae; genus Disparrhopalites; species Disparrhopalites patrizii. The sequence goes on along the minus strand of JAQGBT010002674.1, from coordinate 7,564 downwards.
TAATGCAATCATATGATAAAAAACAATATAATAGCAGCGTAAAGCGTAATATTTGCACCGTTGAATATGTACATAAATCTACATAAATTCTGGAGTATTTATAAGCCCGTAAATGCACAAACACTGTAAGTACAGGTAACATTTAGATTTCGTCCATACAAAAAAATGACAATAGCGGTATGTAGTTAATGGACAATTCCGTTCGCCGGCATGTGGTTTTAACGTTTTAAGCATGTGTCCAAAAACACTGCGGAAGAACATTTACCGAAAGCCTCACCGGTATGCATATGTATATACATACATATGTGCGGAAATTAATTGAAGTGAATTTTATGTATTTTTATTTCCAGCCGCTCCTTTATTTCCCACGGGATTTTCGAAAAAAATACACAGCCGTTCACCTTTATTGCCTGTCAAACTCTCAGAACGGCATGTAATTAATTATTATGAAAACATTTTCAGTTTATATAATAATTTGTTTTATACAGTTTAAATGATTTTCGTAATTTCAGGCAGTTATATTTACCTTATATTCATCCAGATTTTAGCAGGGATTGGGAAGTTTACAAAAGTACTAACTTTCCTGGGGGTTAAGCGAGAATGAAAAATTTTGAGCATTTTGTTCAGGTATATATTAGGTACATACAACCAAATGGCCAACACAAGAGTAAAGCAAAGCAAATTCATAGGCTGAAGGGTTTGAATTAGTCATTTATTGAGGCCTGTGGCCATTGGTATGACGTAAGAGAACAAACAAGACAAACAAATTGTATATTTTTGAGCAGTGAAACGACATTGCGGGGGATGCATGAGATCAAATAAACTATGTACATATGTATGTGTATAATGTTAATGTATGTATGTACTTACAAAGTATTAGGTATAGGCTACATAAAACTCATTATACAAAAATATATGTAGTATGTAGCCCAAAGCCCAAATTTCTCCAGGAAGGAAAGTCGGTGACTTGTAAACAAACGTAACAGTGTAATGAAAACAGTAAACAAATAACATTAACATATTAGCCACGGATCCAGATGTATACTGTATACATATACATTAATACAAATGTATCTAGACAGGTATACACTCATACTCATGTACATATGTTCACTCATGCTATAATTCCTTCCATGGTATGGTTGATAGTTGGTCCTTCCAAATAAATTATTTTGCCCGCAGAATCTACAGATTTCCAGGAGGTGATGATGACCCACTGATGGTGCAGACAACAGAACAAATACCTTTGCAAACGTGGATGTTAAAAAACTGGAAATTATATATATAAAATAATATTAGTATACAAATATACATACATACAACCTGCGGTTTATTTACATAGGTACATCAACACATCCAGGAGAATTTGCGGTGTAGTTTCACTTCCGCCTACAGCATGTGCTCAAATGATTGAAATGGCTATTATTACAAAACACGGAGCAGGTGGCCGGCCTATCCTATAAAGTTCCTAAAAGCCGTCGTAGCTCGTTTAACAAGAACTTGGGACTTATATTCATTTCTTTCTTTCCAAACAATAGAAGAATAGAATTGTTGAAGAGGAAGCGAATAATAAGAATAAGTAGTCAGTTCGTCCGTGGTCCGTGCTCCGTAAACGCACATACACATTTATGTAAGTACTATTTTGTATACATAATTAGTAATTACAAATTACAACTTAAGCCAACTTAAGTGTGTATCATGAAATACATTTCTGTGTGGGAAAATATTTGAAGCTGCTCAAGTACCTATTTAAAAGTATTTCGGTCAAACACCTTTGAACAAATACGTGCATATCAATAGTGAAGAAGCAAATATGATCATTTCCACTTTGCCTTAATCCACAACGCAATAAAGTGTTTATGCCTTAACATTAGAGATTATCATTATTTGTATTAATTATCAACGGAGATACCCATTTTTTGCAGAAACACTTGAGGAATATGCTCATTTTTTGCAGGAAGACTCGATGGAGGTGGTCATATTAAATTCTTGACATTTGACGTGTTTTCAACTCGTATCCTTATCAAAGTTCTCATACCTTCATCGTGTGGGTTCTGTGATAAAAAAAAAGTGCCAAGAAAATGTCATGCTCTCCACATTTATTACTATTACTATCAACTATCACCTATCACTATACGCCCTATAACTCATGTGAATGACTAGCAACTTGTAGAGTAGTAATTTCCAATTATTCAATTATAAACATGGGTATACATAACATATAAAGATCTAAATATATACATCTATAGTTATATAGGCATATAAATGAAATATCTGCTGGAATACCAATTCAAAAGCACCGGCGACATGAACACAATAATGGGCTGCAATTTACGCTATTCGTTCCTTATAGTAAACATGTGCCTATGTTTGTCTAGCAAAAAAAAGCACGTAATAACTGCTCTAGGAGTCAGCTGGTACCGATCTCGGAGGAGAGCACCTAAGCATAATTCCCATTGCTCACCTCCCACAGTCAATTTTTGTATCTCCTAATAAAAACATCCTTTCCAAGTCTATCTCAACCCCCATTTGTTGACTGTCGGCTCTCTTTATTGAAAAAAGACATCTTCTCCCCCTTAAATCCTAAGTGATTTATTCCAAAAATACAAACCAATACGAAAAGGTATGGATGTTGGGCAGTTCCAAAATAAGTCACTTGCTCTCCTTCGTCAATACCAAATTATTACCAATTTTGGCACAGTGGACAGTTTTTGCACACTGTATGGTTAGTGGAAATAGTGGAATATTACGTAATCCTATTTGGATTGTTTTTCTTCTTCTTGCATTGAGGTGTGCATGGAAAAAGAGACTTGTAAAGCACGTTTTTTCGTCTGACCAATATCAGAAAAAAATTGGCATTTTTTTTGCAACTGGTACAGCATCTGCCAGTTGCGGAGAGTTTTTTTTTCGTATGCGTGTTTGTCCCATTGAAGGCAGCATTTGGCGAGCCACACGACTCGTGTGTCTCATTTCCCATCCAGATGCAGAGGGAGCAACACCGTGCTTGTCGCCCTCTCCACAATTCCCAACGTGCTTTCAAGCTGTCGATTCTTCCTTCTTTTTTCACTGTTGTTTTGTCCGTGTTTTTTGGTACAAAAAAAAGTGACACACTTTTCTAAAGTATATTTTTGCAAAAAATCTCTTTAGAATAGTAAAACACAGACTTTACGCGGTTCAACCGTCAGGAGGGAAATTCCAGAAAAACGAAGTCCCAGGCGAAAAGTTACAATAAAAAAAGAATATTAAAGAAAAATTACATAAAAACTGTTTATATTAAAAAAAGGGTTATCTACCCGATATCTGTGGCCAAATCAAAGGTATGTCAGAGGAGGTCTCTAATACATCCCTGAAGACGGGAATTGTTGTACTGAGGTACTTAAATTCACTTAATTGACAGTGGAAGTTGAACAAACATGACCTTTTAAAGGTTTTAGATTACAGAAAGTGCTGACTTTGCTGGAACTGCAAATTATTTTCGGACCGTGACTGTGACCTGTAACTGTTTTGGTGACTGTGAACAATGTAATTAATTAGACCTCGTAGTTAACTGAAGAATTAATTACGTAAGAAGAAGACTTAATCTCATGAACAGTTTAGTGAACAGTTTAGTAATAGTGTAGAGTGTATTATTAGTAATAACAGTTAAATAATTTTTAAAAAAGTGGTTTTCAATGTAAAATTCGGGTGAACAAACTGTCGTCATGGAAGGGCAAATGGGACGAACGCTCTGTGAGGTTTTGCACCTGCGAAAAATCGGTAGTTTGCAACCATTGAAATAGAGGAAAAAATATTTTTTGTATATATATATAAATATACATATAATTCACGTACAAAAGAGGAGAAAGATTGCCAAAAAAAGTGTGGACCGAAAGGATTGATAAAAAAGTCTTGGGGAGACACGTGACACGTGTGTTCCATTCACAATGAAGCTGAATTATAATTGGGAAAGGTCTCACGGTGGACGAAGTTTCTTTGGAAGAATCTTGAAGTTAAGCTTGATCCTCCATTTGACATTTCCTCCCCTTTTTGGTCATCCTTTGGACTTGACAAATTATTCGGAGACCAGCGGGAGTATTGTTGGCTCCGGGGAGGGTCAACGTCAGAGGATGTCCGCCACGACTCATTTACCTGGGACTGATGAGGGAGATCTGGGCTTTGCCACTGATGCTCAGATGCCGTCAATGAAACTTCGACTCTTGCCCTACGCCAGGATCCTGGCCAAATGCTTTACCTTGGTGAGTTGCCAGTACCAAGTAGGTTTGTTCAAATAGTGATAATTGATCATGATATGGGGCATGGTTTGTCGGAGAAATAACAAGTAGGTAAATTTTATTTCTCCAGTGAAAAAACTCTTGTCGGAATTTTTCGACCAAACTTCGTCAGTTGGTAGCCCCTAGCCCTAGCGTAGGAAATCATAATATATTTATTCTGTCACTCTGTGACCACCTCAAGGGACACCGCAGCATTTAGCACTTTTTCGCCGTTTTGGCTGGGGCACAGCTGCTAATCATTGGATTTTGATAAAATTCGACGAGGGCTCGTAAAACGGAATGATCTAGACCAGTTTTTTAATTTTCCGGATTTTGATCTCGGTTCGCCGGAAAACCGTGTATTTTTGCCGTGTAGGCTGGCGTTCGGTTGCTAATAATTGGATCTTCATGGAACTCGGCGAGAACATGTTAAACTAAATTGTCTAGATCCATTTTTTTTCTAAATGTTCGCCTCCGTTTGCCAAAAACTGACGCAAAGATTGCCTATTAACGACCAAAATGTCTAGAAACTGTATTTTCTGATTATGCTTTCAACCAGTATACGTATGTACTTACTAATTACTCGAAAGAAGGCCGGGGGCCATCTACAAATTTTGCCGCTAGACCCGGCCAACTTTGGAGGCTAGCTTTTACTAACAATTTTCAGCCAAACTGTCTACAAACCTAGGTATGACAGCCGAATTGGTATTCGAATTCAAATCGGAATTATATTCACATTTTACAGGATTTTAATCCGAATTATAGCATCCACATGTTTGTCAGAATGATATTTTAACTGGAATTTATAATTACAAAAATACATCGGAAATTCAAATTCGTATTCAAAACTTGACATGAATTCCGATCTACTTAGTTGGTATTCGAAAATGCCTTAATTATGTTGCTACTTCCCGCCTTCAAACAAGTTTTTCTTTGCCAAATCAGAGTATTGTTTTTTTTAATTGACAGTAATACAATTATTCCTTTGGCAAAAACTTTGATTTTTGCAAAATCAGAGCTTGCGAAGTCAATTTATAATTTTTTAAATTGATTTTGCGTTTATTTCAGGGTACAAATTATGCCAGTTTGCATTATAAACACATTTTGAAAATTTATTCAAAACGTATTTGAATAGGCATTTATGTCTGAGTATTTGAATAAATTGTATCGAAATTAGAATTTATATTTTAGATATCCGAACTTTAAATTTGTATTCGTAATTCAGAAAAACACATATTTTAATTCGAATTTTAATTCATATTTTTTCGGATGTCATTCCTTGCTACAAACCCCGGCCATCTTTAAGAACCCGGCCATCTTTCGAGTAATTACGGTATATATAGATATATACATTATATATAGTAATAAGAATCATAGCAGAATAATAAGGATCATTTTACAAGACTAAAGACGACAGACGCAAACCGGACCAAGTTCGAATTTAAAATCCAAAATATCCTGCATGAACTAATGCATTATGATTTATGGTGGAAACAATACTTTTATTTTACCAAAAAAAAAAAAAAAAACACTCTAGAAGAGCAAAAAATACAGGGAAAAATCCGAGAGGTCCAAATTTTGAAAAAATCGGGACACATATTGTGTATACCTGCAATTAGGAGTGCATCATTTGGAAAATTCGAGTACTTAACGCTAAATTTCGGCGGGCATCGTTCATCGTTCTATAGAGTATACATAAATACATGTCTACATTTGCGGAGTTGACAATTTTTTGTGTTTTAATGACAAGTATAGTAACAGGCTGTCGGTACTTGAATGTGATTACGAAACCAGAATACAAAAAAAAAAAAAATCCTCATTCAATTGAATTGCTTTATGTAAGCAGCTTGCTACCCCTTGTCAAACTTCCAATCTTTTGCAGGAGAATTCCCTCAACCGGAAAGTGATTGAGAGTTGCCCGTTTATTGGTGTCAGCCAAAAGTTTGAGTTGCTTTGTGGCTGCATCCAAGCGTGAAACTGCTCTCATTTCCACCGCCATGAGATACAGATATACCAAAAACGTGTGGTCACATTGAAGCACGACGGCAATAAAAACTTTTTACCCAACGTCATTTCATTCCCGCTAATTTGTTGTAGATACCTTTTGTACCTCCAGGTTTCAAATGATGTTCATTTATTTATACTCATTCTAAATGCTTTCTACCTTTTCTCTCTAGTCTCAAGTTCCCCTCAGGTGGAGGACTTTCCCCTTGCGACTCACTAAGCGCCTCTCATTCTCATTATAATTACCCTTGTACATTTCACAAAAACCATAGAAACCTCATCTTGTCTTCCGGGAACCCTCTTGAACCACCCACCGCGTCATTTACTTCACAAACTTTCCGTCGTGTTCAACTTCAAAGTGGAGAAAGGAAAGTGGTAGACACTCGAATCTAATTGTTTTTACAATTCGTCAAAAAACTACTTCGTAAGCTCTCTCCATGATTCAAAAGTTGAGTTTTGCTCGTTTTGCGAAATTTGGCTAGGTGTAAGTGGGTGGATACCACAACGTTGGATATACAAATGATGTGTTAAAGTGTATGTATATGTACAATGTATGAAATGGTGAGTTCTTCAGTGTCACGGCGTCACGGTACAACGAACAGAGGGAATACTATAATATCCATGATACATACATATATACTATTATATACTAACTATATGTAAGGGGAAGAAAAGGAGGGAATAGACGAGACAGTGAAAGATGTGGTCTAAGTGACAAAAGGCATGCATACATACATATTAGATAGAGAAAGGTCGGCAAACGACAAGCACAAGAGAGGGAAAGGCAAAAAAGGGAGAAAAAGTGAAAGTGGGGAAAACTGGAACTCAGAAAAAAACAGGAAAAATATCAATCAACTGTTCAGCGCAGGGAAAGGCAGAAAGTGAAAATATATGTAGGAACAGGCAGAAAGCGAGTAAGGAAAGAAGAGATCAAAGACCGAAGATGGAGACAGAGGCTAGTTACACGAAAAATTGAAAATATAATACCGCAAGTTTGTCACTAAAATGCCAAACAAACTAAACTAGGAAGTGAAGTGAATGAAGATTGAGCAACGTAGAAAGTGTTACTTTCAGTCAATAGTTTTCCTAGTGTGTCGAATACAGTGGTGTCTCTCTATAACAAGTTTCTTTATAACAACATTTCTATATAACAATATTATTTTCTCCGCTCTTCGTATATGTAAAGCAGCGGTGAGCAAACTTTTCCAACATGAGGTCACAATTCGTTTTTAGAAACAATCAATGGTCACCGGGAAAAAATTAAATAATTATTTTATATTATAGCATAAATAGCATTAACGAGAGTTAGC
>JAQGBT010002673.1:0-22888 GCA_034698585.1 Disparrhopalites patrizii | reverse complement strand
TACACAATATTAAAGCTCATTAAAATCCGGTGAGTATGACGAGTATATCGAGGGTGAAGCACCTAATTTGATCATCTACAACCCTACTCTAATACAAAAACTGATCATCTGCATGCCCACTTAATGTATAAATTGACCAAACCCATGAAAGTAATAACAAATATATAATTTTTCGGCAGAATTGAAATGCACACACTACAATAAAATCGGTAGATAAAGTGGACACAACAACTATAACTATGACTAGTAAGCTGAATATTATTTAAATTAAGTATTATTATACCACTTTACAAATCACACATTATCCCTCATGGCTTGGTCAAGAAAAGCTCCCACGAAAGTCACGATCTAGAAGGTTACTGCACTACTTTGAAAGTCGTTAAATGTGATGTACACATGTACATAACATTTAACGTTTAAGCAATTTAATATTAAAACTATTTTTAAAAAAATTAAAAGTTAAATCATAGTTAAATCACTGGAAGAAGGCAATTTTTGCAGAGCATGGTTACTGGAGCTCTTCGTGTTCACGTGTTGACTGTAACACTTTACTTTCTAGAATAAGGAAATATCTACGGCTACTGCGAAAAGCAAATTGAACGACATCACCGCGTGGGTGGGCGAGAAAACTGGAAATACGGAGGGACGCCTGTTTCAAATTTGGCGGAATCTAGTCACGCCAAATTGTCGCTTTCTGTAGTTAAATGGTCATTTTAAGCACTCGCGGGAAATGTAGATGGTCAGTTTATGTGTTAGGAGCTCTTGAATGTGATCAAATTGTCCTTCACCCTCGATCTGTATTTAAATCTTTGGGCTTTTGCCATTCAGTAGGGGCGACGGGCGACTTAATTCTTCGGTAATAAAACACCGGCTAGGACAAATGATCTGTATTGAAGGGTGTTTGATTTACTTTTATGTGCAAAAGGAAAAAAGGAAACTTCTGTAAGAACATGAATATTATAGCCTTTTTTACAAGCATTTAAGGGTCATACATACATATGACCCGGTTTATTCCAAACTAGTTTTTAAGGAAATAGTATAATACGACAATGATAAAAAAAAAAAGCAACGGGTAGAAGTGTTAAAGAATCCAGCATCGTTTTTTCGGCAGCGTTTTTTTAAATGAGGAAAGAATGAAAAAGTAAAAAATGAAATTTTCTCCTCGCTTTTTCCGTTTTGTATTGCTTTGCAACCATGTAAACCAAAACGTAAGGTAAATTGTAACATTGTAAAATTACGTCACCTACTTTATTATAGTATCTTTATTATTTAATATAATTATAATCCGAATAGTTTGCAATGGTACATCCTATCCTCTTATATCCGTACGGTATTGCTAACTGATATTGCTAGAAAAAAAGGCGTGGGGAAAAGTCTGTGAAAAAGTCCGTACGAAATTTTACACTAGAAAAAAATTGTACAATGGGACGAAGAAAGCTCACGTGTAAGTTATTTACTATACTGTCAGTATGATAGTATTTAATTTGTCCTTGAGACTAGATCCAAAAGTGGTTTCAAGAGTTCCAAGGCCACATTTGAAAAAAGGATTGAGTAAGTCCGTCGTTGGATAAGATCGGGTATGTTGGCAATTGGCAATATAGATAATAAAAAAAATCTCTTTGTGAATGTGCATTATATCCTCTCCCATTCAGCCTTCTGCGTATCCGTGAAAGAGATGAAAAAATTACGGACTAAACTCACTCATAAAGATGGGTTGCAGACTCTCCTGTTTATTTACATACGACAGTACTGGTAATGTGGCAAGCATTTGTGCCAATCCCCAAAATCCTGAAAAGTCTTACTCGTTGCTAAATATCTTTGCCGTCTGGAATGTCCATTTTCATTTTCTTCGAGGATTTACTGTTGTTTATTTAACCTACATTTTTCACTGCAATTTGCAATGGGATTAAGTCTTATACAACGCTACTTTGTAAACTCTACCAATCTCTCTCTACTTCTCTCTCTCTACTTCTCTTTCTCTCTATTTCTCTCTCTACTTCTCTCTCTCTATTTCTGTTTTTCTGTCTCTGTCCGTCTCTCTCCCACTCACTTTGGCTAGTTCTTGATTTCTCCCTTTCTATCTCCCTCTCTGTATCTGCATTTCTCTCAAATTTTTTGTCTATTACTTTCTCTCCATCACTGCCTTTGCTGTCTCTTACTTTCATCTCTCCTCTGTTTCTCTCTTCTCTCCTTTTTTCTCTTTATCTGTATGCCTCTGTTGTCTCTTACTTTCTCGCCTTCTCTCTCTCTCTTGTCTCTTACTTTCTCGTCTTCTCTCTCTCTTGTCTCTTACTTTCTTGTCTTCTCTCCCTCTCTCTCTTGTCTCTAACTCTCTTCTTATCTTTCTCTTTCTCTGTATTGGCTCTTACTTTCTCTTCTCTTTTCTCTCTTGTCTCTATCTCTCTTCTTATCTTTCTCTTTATCTGTATTGGCTCTTACTTTCTCGTCTTCTCTTTCGCTCTATTCTCTCATTTTTTCTACTCATGTGTGTCTCTATTATCCCTTACTTTCTCGTCTTCTCTCTCTTACTTTCTCTTTCTCTCTCTTGTCTCATTTACTTTCTCCTCTCCTTCTCTCGGTTTTCTTTTGCTTTCATTGTTTTTGCTTCCTCTCTATTATCTCTTTTTCTCTGCTTACATTAATGTCTGACGTATTTGTTTGGAGGCTTTACACTCCTCTTTACGTCATTTCCTTTTCTCCTTTTTTTTATTATTATTTTACTCTCCCCTCTGTCTCGCTCCTTATTCCAACGGGAATATTTCGCGAAATTCCGTCACCAAATCCCTCAGTGACATTAGTTCTAACTTGATTGGGCGTTGCGTAAGGTGTTGCGTAAAAACAGAAGAAGAAAGTCGTCTTTTTTTTTGTTCTGATACAATCTACGATTGAAGCTTTACACAGTAATTATTTACACTGTTGCATGTCTTCTTTACAAATTTTAATTCATACTTTTTCCTGATCCTCAACTTACATGTGTCCTTCTGTCTGTCGCGCCAGAAATATACCTTTCACTTTAATTTGTAATAATATATATACATACATACACATATAAGTAGAAGTACGCACTAGAAATATGCAATATTCAGTGCATTTCCATACCAGGTACTGGATTACCTGCTGAACTGTCCAGAATCCGTACATATATCTCATATGAGGTTAGCAACAATGGTAACAAGTAACAATCAGCAGCAGTACGTCGTAATTTTGTTTGTATAAATTATTATGATAGAAAAATGGTCGGCCGTTTTTTATAATTTTTTTCGTTATGTTTTCGTCTCATCAATTCCATAACAGGCGTTATTGGGACGTTGAGAGGCATTGTCAATAACAATAATTATATGGCTGATTATTATTTGTTTTGACGAACTTTGCATCTGTCGGAGGAGCGTAGGCTTGTACGACGTAGAAAATTCTCCTTGTCTCGGATGTAAACACAGGACGCCTATCGCTTTATTTACAGACTGTCGGCGTTTTTTTTCTCAGCCGGTCTCAGGTTGGAATGGCTCCTACATTTTCCGGGTGCAACCGCCTATGTAAATATGTGTAAATAAATACATATGTGTATAGTAGTTATATTAGATATATACTTTTCATAATTTTGAAATACAAAAAAGCCGTATGTACTTTTCCAGAATGTTGCCCAACTTTCACGGTTCAAAGTATGAACTTTGTTTTCAATTCCTTGCCAGCCCATACATTACGGGGATAACCTAGTAATTTTCGTGGGAAAAGTTTGATAGTGAGTTGTCGGAAATTGTCCAATGTGTAATAAGGATGTATTATTTTTTAAGCAGCTTTATTTTATTAAGCTTCGAGGTTACCAGAAAACACCCAATCATAAGTAGGATCAACACACCATAAATAACGCTTGTAGACACGCTCCAAATTGTTTCTTGCAGATTAGACCTTTTGCTTCAGAAGCGAGATTCAATTTTTTGGGGACACATTCCAACATTTGGACTTTACACCCCTCACATTTCCTGTTAAAGACCTTCCTTTGTAACTACTCTTTCAAAAATCCATTTATACAGTGAACTTCGGACCTTTCAAGAAACTTTCACACTTATTCTGGAAATAAGCTCAATAAGCTGTAACAGGAACGTCAGAAAACGTCTCTTGACGTTAACGAAAAACATGAGGCCTTGGTCTGGATAGGGGCGGATAAAAAGCATGGAATTAATCATTAATGAAAAATCCCCAGTGCACGGACTATTGAAAATGCAACTTTTAAAAAAAAGCTCACCAACTGCATTCACTTTTAAAGATAAAAGGACATATCTTGAGGATAAACCAAATGTGCCACGAGGATAGGAGTAAATACTTTTTTTGTTTGTTTAAACACATTTTGTCCAGAAAGACAGAAGTCCTGGATTTTTAAAAAATAATGCTGCAGAAAAGTGACAACAGACCAGGGTGCGGCTCATCTCTGCTTTCCTTCACAATTCAAGCCCTTGTCAAAGAATGTACTGGCTAATTAATTAAAAACAAGTACATTACCGAGTACACTTGGGCAAATTTAATCAAGTATAATGTAAGCTTGTACTACCTATGTATTAATTTATATGAATTATACAAGTCTGAATTTTCGTCAAAGCACTTATCCTGCTTTGTCTCCCTCTCCTTTTAAAGCTGACTTCCACCTGAAGGAATGTGCTTATGTGCAAATGAACTGGCCATGCTAATTACTTAGTTATTGCAAAAAAGCGAAGGGAGAATAATAGAAAATACATATCCGGGAAAGTGAAAGCTGAACGAGGGTGAAAGTGTGCAAAATCTACCGGGTACATTTAATGCACTATAACCAGTAAAATATACAGACATGCATGCATAAGTATCCTCATTAACAACGTATTATTCACAGTAAGTGCCATTCATGAAGTTCACAATTAAAACAGGAAGACCTGACATATTCTAAACCACTTTTTTGCATTTAAAAACAATCTTGAATGGGTTACATAAAATGCCTTTTCTGCTACACGATAGCATAATCATGCCATCTTGTATACTAATGCTGGAACACAAAGGTGTTGTATTATTATGCTAATTATGCAGAAGTTTTCTTGAAATTATTCCTGCACTTTCAAGGTCGATCTTGGGATAGGTTCTGTTATTGAGTATGTACCTGCAAAAAAATGTTTTGCTGAAAGGAGTTCATTTGCGATTATAATTTTTTTTGGTTGGTGGTTTTTGCGATTTTGACATGGATACAATATGTATAGAAATATATGTATTATGTATGTATGTGTTTCATAGATGTGTACACATTTATTGTTAGTATGGAGATGCAATTTTAGCCTCGAATGTCATGTCACTGATACCGCGGAGATGCATACATCTTCGTTCAGGATGAGAACTACAGATTAGGCCATTAGGCCTTCATTATTCACTACCATTTGTGTAGCACTTTAATAGTGACTTTCGTCTTGGCTTCTCCAATTGTACGCATACTACGAGGAGAATATTCTGGAAGACAAAAATGTTTGCTTCCAAAGCGCAAATGGCTCCTCAGTAATCACTGGAGACCATAAAAGTCGGAAAAATTATTATGCTCCTTTCATTCCAAAACGCATACATATATACCTACATACATACATATGTACATAGATCGTTGTCTTTGTTATATAAATGGTAAATCCCTTGTTAATTTATATCACAAAAAAACTAATAAACAAATCCGGTCCCAAAAGTATAAACGTCTGGATACATTGAGATTACCTCGGCCTTCCTCCCATGAATGATGAGACCAGCTTGAGCCATTAGATTGTATCCATAAAATTGTTTTCTAGGCCGTTTTAATTACTTGCAGCTAGAAAAAATATTTGCAAAGCAGTGGAAACTTCGAATGAGACGCCCAATAGAGAAATTGTTAGCGCAAAGTAAAAATAAGAAAAACTCTATAATACAGAATGACAAAATAGATAGAGACAAGACAAAAATTGCAACAAGAACAACGACGTGCAATAAAATCCTGCACACAAAGCAAAATATCATAGTTGTATGCAAAAAGATCAGATGTACTATGTGTTTATAAATGTGTAGTTTTAAAGGTAAAGGCAAAGAATGAATTTAAAAATAAATGCAAGTAGAAAATAACGCAACAGGTTTCATTCGACTTGCAATGGAAACAATTGCCTGCATGTATATATGTATACATATAGCATACAAGCTTGGAATGCAACCAGACATTTTACGAGTCTTCCCCTTTTTGCATCATTGAATATTGGAAGACAGTCACCAACAAATGTCTCTTTGACAGGGTGAATCAGTTCTACTGGTAACGTGGTAACTATTCAGCTTATTCGCATGTATTCCAATATTCATGATCATAAATAGAAACGTACAGCTACTTGCATTTGTTGCCACCTCTCAATTTCCGTTATTATCGTCCAACATCTTCTTTCACGCTCATTGTGAGACATTCCGAAGCAGCCAGCATTTTTGCACGTCACTTAGCATTTTCACATTAATTTTATTGCTAACTAGACACCCGGGGGATGCAATACATACATATATGTATTGCATAGACTAAATTGAAGGAATTTAGTACACAGGAGGTACTATAATCTATAATAGTAAATTTGTTTCTGAAGAGAGAGAGATAGAGACGATACAGAAGAGAAAGAGAGAGCAATATAGAGATGGATAACAAGTAGGAATGGGAGAAAATAAGAAAGGAAAAACGTGGGGAAAATAAAGGAAGAGAAAAAGGAAAAAATGAAAGAGAGAGAGAGCGCAAAAGAAAAGGAAAGAGTGAGAAGAAATAAAAAATTGAAACAGAAATCTTAGAGAGAAAAACGAAGAAGAAAGAAAAAAACTAATGACAGAGAGAAAAAAACAAGGGAAAGTGGTAGAGAAAAGAAGAACAGAAAAAAGTAAAGTGAAAGAGAGCAATAGAGAAAAAATAAAAAGCAAGAAAGAAAAATAAATTGAGAAAAGGATAGAGAGAGGGAGAAAAATAAATGGGAGAGAAACAGTAAAGAGACGAAAATGGAGAGAGAAAGAAAGAGATACTGCTCTCGTACATGAATTCACGTATTTCTAGAATTACACAGAAAAATTCGAACCATCAGCAACGTCCTACTTTTCGTCGCTTAAAGGAAGAAGAGTTTAATGGAAATCGACATAACAAAAACACTAATAATTATTTTATGCTGACCAAAACGGGTTCGAGTGAAAAAGTTTCCTGGGAAATATTCCTTTCCTTGAAATGCACACACCCCTTCAATTCTGTGTCATCACTGGCTCAAATTCATCTGTTACGTACAAGGAACTCGAGTTTGTACTCGAGTGTCATTGGAGGCTGGTACTATTATTTACCACCATAAAATCCCGCTACTGTGCACACTGGTGTACATACTTATTTGTTGGGTAAATATTTCCTTTTTAATAATGGACCTTCCCAGAAATATAAATATGATTATCGCTCTGAATGAATAACAACTCACCCTCCCACTGCCAAGAACCGCCTTCACCCGAGCCCGAGGTCAAATTGTCAACTGTGATAGACGGAGATGGAATAAAATATTTCCCATAAATGCCGGAACATTCATCATAATTTCGTAATGAATTTACTTTATATATTTTTAATTAAAATGAAAATAATGGGAGCTAATAATAATACAATTTCCTCGAAAATCCTTTCTACGGATTTGCCCATCACTTGGAAGATTCTATGCTGATTTTAAAGTTCGCAATCTTGAATATTGCAGGTAAATGAAGGCTTCTAAATATTCTACCGATTATCTGTTTTTAAAAGGAAAGATGTTGGTATGTATGTATGTACATGTCATTTTGATAGTGAGAGTGAGATCTAACATATGACACATATACATATAGACTAGCGTATAGAAATGGAATGTGGAAGTCCCTCTCCTTCGAAGACGATGGGTGATAGTGAAGAAAATAAGAGATAATTTTTTTGTGTTAAAAAAAACAAATTCACTGCGTAGTTATTCGACTTCCAAAGAGATATGCCCATCCCCCCAATGTTATTAAAGGAGATTGCTAAACGTTGATGTGTGTAATCACCATTTTTTTTCTCTTTGAAGGCATATCCAGTGCAATTGCTCTACTTAACTTTTCTGTCTCACGTACATACCGAATTCTGATGGGACGATCACATTGGAGCCAATACCGAACGAGGATCATAAATGTCCCCCCTAATAATTACTCCTCCATTGGGTCATCCACATGGTCAATTCTCTTGTATAGACATCTGAAACGCGTGTGTACTTTATTTTAAGCTTAAAGACCGAATGAAATGCAGCAAAAAAAAACTGGTGATTATCATTCCAGTGTTAAAATAAATTTGGTAGTCCGTGGTCATAATCCCCTTTGTATTTTTCGCATATTCGCATAATATAAATAATTAATATTTCCTATACAATCTATCTCACTGATTACTATTCCACAATGCCAGTTACAGGGTACGAAGAAACCTTCTCCATGACCTTTTTCCTTGGTATTACTTACAATACGTACATATTTCAGAACACAAATACATGTAAATTGTACATACATACATGTGGGGAAAGTTGCAAAGAGATTCATGTGTGTCCCAGCTCCCAGCTATTATTATTGTATTTTGCATGATTTATTTATTTTTAATTATTTTATTTGTTCCTTCTAATCTACAGGGAGGGATAGCAGCCATATTAACCATAATATTTATTCAGAAGAGTAGAAAACAATTCTTAATGCCGGTTGAGAAGGCTGAGACCCTGCGGAACTCCGTTGGAATTCATCTACTTGTCTCACTCATTTCTCATTTGCAAGTCTTGCACAATCCTTGTTTTTCATAGAAACCCCTAGGTAAAAATATGGACTATACAAATAGGTACATAACATAACTATATGTATTT
The DNA here is from genome assembly GCA_034698585.1 of Disparrhopalites patrizii. NCBI lineage: Eukaryota > Metazoa > Arthropoda > Collembola > Symphypleona > Sminthuridae > Disparrhopalites > Disparrhopalites patrizii. Next base: position 14,027 of record JAQGBT010002673.1, on the reverse strand, counting down.
ACGTACCAAGCATGCAGAATAATAACCAGTAGGCTATTTCTATATAGTGTGTAATTTAATATGTATGTACGTTTATGTCTTCGGTTATGTATAATTCTTTTGGATGCAAAAGTTATGTAATATGACCATTTTAATTCCACAAGTGTGAATTGGCCATTTAGGAAGGGGAAAATATTAAACAAAGACGTCTGTCCCGTGCCCTGCAGGATTTTGCATGGTGAAAGTTAAGGAATATTTTTTTTATTTCAAAATCCAAGTCTCAGGGTGAGATTATAGTGCATAAAGTATTCTCATTTGATGGGGGATGAGTCCTGTTTATCATCACTGTTTATCACTTCACAAAAGGGAGCAGAGAAAGAGAAACAGAGAGAGCCAAAGAGAGATAAATACCGAGAGAGAGAGAAAGGGAAAGATAGGGAAAGAGGGACAGAAACAAAAAAGAGACAGAGAAAGCGAAAGAGAGGACAATAGAGACAGAACGAGAAAGAGGGAGCGGGAGGAAAAGAGAGAAGCAAAGAGGGAAAGACAGAGACAAAGAGAGAGGAAGAGAGAAGAAGATAGATACGGAGAGAGGCGAAGAGAGAAGAAGAGGGAAAGAGAGAGAGCAAGAGAGAAGAAGATAGTGACAGAGAGAGAGGGGAAGAGAGAGAGAGAGAGAGGCAAAGAGAAAAAGACAGGATGAGAGTGAAAGAGAGAGAAAGAAAAACAGAAAGCGAGAGAGAGAGATAGAGAGAGAGGAGACGAGACGACGAGAGAGACATAAGAGAGGAAAAACTGTTTATATATATATGTATATGCTAAAACACACAAGTAAATCGTATTTGCCTACACAGAAATAATGTAGCATTTGAAACTACGATTAACTTCTTTCTATAGCCACGTCCTTCTGTCTCTTCAGGGAATTTACGACCGACAGAGATAACTAGCTGGTTCCAACTCAAAAGGAGGTGTGTACTACCGACAACGCTGAGTCGGCCTTCCCATTGGTGGATTTGGCGGGTCTGTGTAGTGTGTAGTACAGTGGCACATTGGTACACAAAAGTCTGGGTTAGCTTTATAGTTCCTTGGTAAAAAGTGCGTCTTGTGAAAGTAATCATTGGATTACAAACGACCCTAAACGCCACGAGAGTTGTACTGGGCTTGGGAATAAAAAAGGGCTCACGTGGTCTATCCTGTACCAACCAAGGTCAGCTTCTCCCTTTTTTGACAGTCCTTCCTCTGTTAAGCCATGTTCCGTTGAGTATACAAGTGTTAATTGATGCAAAATACTTTTTTTTTTGCAAAGAGAATTTTTTTAGGGGAAGAGAGTATCGATGTTGTCCCGATTCAATTTGGCTATAGTTGTACATGTGGAACTCGTCTGTCTGCTCCGCTCACTCACTAGCCCACATTCTGTTCAAAAGGGAGTTTGGATGCGTATTTGAATTTTATTTAAGTAGAGAAACAAATACAAAAATATGTACATGGTAGGTTCCCCACATTCTTTTAATGGTCCACAGTGTAACATTTTTATTTCTGAGTTGACCTTGAGCGAATGTGGCGTTGGTGAAAAAGCTTTTATTGCGTTGTCGGAATTGTGATAAAAACCCTAGTGCTTCCACGACTTCCTCAGTTTTATTTTTAACCGTTTTGTTGCAGGAAGATAATAAAAAAAATACAGTATTTCTTTCTTCAAGCCACACATTTCTAGGAGTAATTTCTTTGAAAATACATATGTACATATATACATATATCTTTCATTCTGAATTTCTGAAACTCCTAATCAGTTTCTGCTTTTCTTCCGTCTCAACAGCGTTTAATTAGGCACTTTCAACTCTCCTTTTGAGCCCTGTAGAACTTAACCTGCAGTAATTTTTCTGCCCGTTTCCTTTTAAAAATGTTCAATGCCCTAAACCTTACAGTAGTTCCAATTTTCAGTTTTTTTACCCCAAAATTCCTAAGACAAAATCTCCCTGAATAAGTATTTATATCTTCCATAGATAATGAATTTCTCCATTTTTCCTGGTTCGATAATACGGAAAACGCCCTGTAAAACGCTGGGACTTGCAAATAGTATCAATGATCCTATTATTCCGCTTTTATCTTACTGTTCCAAAGGTTTTTTTCCTGGTGTTACTTTTCACACATTGACCACGAAATCTTTAATCAGACCTGCAAAGTGCAAGTATATGTATTAATCCGATGTGTGTGAATGAGACTTTTAAAATCGGTGATGACAAAAATTATCCTACGGAGAGGATGTAGTAAATGAAAAATAAAATAATACAGCTTATAATCTATATGTATATTATTTAATCAAATATACAGATTTATTTTTTGCACTAGGCACATTGTACTACGCTGTAACTATTTTAAAAGCTGTCTCCATGCAGGATTTAAATCCCTGTGGAATTTAATTGTGGATTAAAGAAACCCACTGTGTTTGGGCTTCCAGAAGGTTCATTTATGTAAACAGGAACTGTCAACTTTAGTTTCTTCTATTCAAATACAAAATGCTTCCCTGTGAGGGGACTAGTTTGCAGGGAATTTTTTATACTTTCGTTGTAAATACATATGTATATATAGATTTATATTACGCATAAATATATACCGGCTTACTTATGTATGTCTTCTGAGGCATTCATAAGACATACATAAGTACCACATTGAGAGGGAACAAAGGAAGAATTTATCATATTACAGCCACATATTTACGACAACGCTTCTGGCTGGTATATTCTGTACAAATACAATATTATACAAGCACCAGATACAATATAACAGGCCTCAATGGCCGCCTATGCAGTATCTATACAGATATCTGTATACTTATATGTGGATGGGATTGTATAAGAAACACTGGGCTGTCCCCGCTCCTGGCCTTAGTCGAGAGTTTGCCGTCGTGGAAGGAGCATCATTTAAAGACTTCTGAACAAACGTTTTTTTCTGTTCTAAATACAAGAGAAGGTGTCCATGTGTCACCACTGACGCTCGTAATAAATACAAAAGTAATAATTAAAATAAATAATTATCAAAAACGTTTTTTAAATCACTTTTTCAAGTTACGCTCGTGACAGTTTGTAAACAATTTCCCTGGGAAAAGTTTTATTGCTGGAAGCTCTAATTTCTAAAAGGCTGATCAACCCCCTGGAATCTACCGTTTGGTTTGGAAATTTTCGGTTCGTCTGTTTTACTGAGGTAAATACAAAAAAAAAGTTAAACTAACAAGTTTTTTTAAAAATTCTTTACGTTCTGGGTCAAGAGTTGCATGGTATAGTATTTAAATAAATACGTAGATTTTAGGGAGTGTCACCACGGATGTCACGTATTGTTTGAAGAGAGCACATGCTTTGATAGGGAAAGTGATTATCAGGGATTCAAGTGGGGGCGCTTTCCGTACACACATTTTTTTTTAGCCTGGGAAAATACTACATTTTGAGTGTAGTTTACTACTATTTACTATTTCGATTTCCTGGTGATTCAAAACAGATCATACCCATTTTTTTAATTGAAAACTGACTCATCCGTGGTGATGCTTGAGGGAATTATGTGCATTTAAATGGGAAAAGAATAAGTGGTGAAGAGATAACGGGCGGGTGAGGGACTTGACCCTTCAAAGTTAGCTTCTGCATTTTGAATTACAGAAATAAAAAGTTTCTCAATACATACCTGATAAATCTAAAAGAATCTAGTGGTCGTTGTGTCACTTGTATAATATTTATATGATGGGAACATTTTAAATCATGAGCCTGAATAGTTTTAAAGTAGGATTTGATTTAATTTTTCCGTCCATAATTTCCTTTTCCAATTCATATACACGGACAATGCTTATCCGGTTTGATGTCATCTTTATTGACATTTTGGGTGAAGTAATTACGTGTAAACTTTTCTAGTGACTTTATCCTGTATCTATTTACACGCCTCGTAAGACCTTTGTATACCACAGTTTCAGATGAATAATTTGACTTTTTGTATGACGTATGACCTCTGTTCCTCTTTGAAACTGATTTTTAATGACTCATATTTGTCTTTAAAAAAAACTTGTAAATGTTTTACAGACGGTTTTAATTACTTTTTGAAACCCCGTCAAAAAGTCATTGTTACAAAATATAGCTTTAGGGACTCCTCCCAGCCTCACCTTTTGGGAGTTAATTTTTTTCGTACGGTGAAAATGTTGTAGAAAATGATGATACGAATATATGAGCGTATAATATTAATTAATATGTATTAATCTTACATCTAGTACGTATGCATGTAATACAATTGGTTTCAATCATGTCCTTTAACAATCTCTTTTTTGCCAGAAGTTACTCTGTAGAAAGGTTGTCCCATGCATAATGATGAGGGATGTTCCTCTCGGCCTGTTAAATTGTATTTCACGCAATTAATCACATGCAGGTGTTCCTTATGTACAAGTGTAGGTAAATCCCTTTGAGATGAACAAATGTAGGGGTATACTCATGCAAATAAGAAGAACATGGCAGACAGTTTGGCATAGAATCTCCTTTTTTTCGTCTTGTTCCTTTGGGATGAAATGACGCAGAAAAAAATGGCAAGTAAATTTGATAGGCTTAAATAAATCTCTGGGAGATCGTCCATTCTCACGTCCATAACGATTGTATGGACTTGATCAAAGGATTAAATATCCTATAGAGACAATCGCCTGGAAAGATTGGTGCATCCAGAAACCACAGCTGGATAGATTTACTGATGCTGTTGAAGATCTCATAAAACCATGAGGAGGCGGACGGGAAGGTCTATAAAGCTTGGGACAATGAGTCATTTGCACTTTGAGAATTCAGATGGTTATCCCTGTAGTTGGTCAGTTTTTTTTAAATTGGCGAATATCATTGTTAACATACTCGTGGTAACTGCGTAGGAACTGGGAGAAATGTCTAGATTGGTTTGCCAGACATTGTCCGCCAGTTTCCAGACGTGTATGTACATATGTAATTACTGGAAACATGGACAACTGCAATATTTTTAGGAGGCGGCTGGTCTTTTGTATTTGTGTGTACATGGGTGCCTAGTGCATATGTATATATTATCGTATGTACAATTGATTAAGGATAGGTATGTTTATATTTATAGTATACTGAAACTAGTACAGAAGTACAAAAAATACATAGAACTGATTGCAAATTTTCCCCGACCTTAAAGGTGTACATACTACTATGGGTTTTTCAAGGAATGTATGGGTATGTAGGAAAATCTTTGGCTACTTGAAGATGTTTAGTTGGATTTTTAGTTTATTGGATGAAGATAAAAAAAATTACTGACTAATTTTTTCTTTAAAAGTCAGTGCGTATACATATGTGTGTAATAAAAAGGACTGACTCTCCCTGACCTGGCTGATACATTCTGGCCTTTTATGCAGAAAAAATTGTCTACGCAGAATTAAAAGTCTCTCTCACTCATTCGTCTCTCTCTCTTTCTTCTCTCTCTCTCTCTCTCTCTCTCTTCTCTCTCGCTCTCCTTGTTCTCTCCATTGGAATTTCTCTCTGTCTCTCTCTCCTTCTCTTCTTTCATTTCTCCCCGTCCCCTTTCTTTTTTGCTCACACTCTCTATTTCTCCTTTCCTCTTTATCTCTCTCTCTCTCTCTCCCTTATCACCCTTTTCTATCTCTCTCTCTCGTTTCCTCTAAATGATCTCTGCCATTTTCTCCTCTTTTCTCTCATTATCTCTCCTTTTACTTCAAAGATTTTCTATAAAAAATGCATATTTAATTCATTTTGTCGGACCATATTATAGTTTACAGATCCTATTTTATTTTATAATTATGACAATTTTGTACGTCTTCTCGATACATTCGACAGACAAGAGTAAATAACATTGTAATCACTGTCGCGATCCCTTCAAGAAGAACTTGTTACACAAAATAGACTTCTCTTTTGGTACCAAATGTGTGTAATCATCCCAGTCTGTGCTTTAAATTATTGTATCAACTTTTGGAGATGAAGTAAATGCTGTTACAGCTCTGTAAATAGTATGTATGAATGACAGGCCGAAAACTATAGGTATATCATGTATCTTTATCTTATTATTGTGCCCATATGTTTTATTATGTACTTGGTTAACCCTATCCATGAATCTGTGTGGGAAAATGTCTGTCGGGCGTTTTATAAAGGGGAAGAACAAAGGAGTATTATATTGAACCTTTGCGAACGGGTAAAAGTCCACTAACAATAAGTACTACAAAAAAGATACAGTTGTACCTTAAATTATACGGGATTCAAGATTAAATGCACGCAAATGTTAGGGATATAATTTTGTTCATGAATAATGAGATCATACCCGAAAATGTAGCAAGTTCATTTTGAATATACATACTTCCTTGCCTTCAATATACAAATTCAGTTCCTATCCCGCGGGCTACACAGATTCGTAGCACTTGCAGGTGCAGCTGCAAATGGGGTGTATTTAATAACTAGTATTTTTTAGTAGGCCTGATTTTTATTATGCAAACTGGTTCCCATCACGCATTAATCATCGCCATAATTGATTGTTGACATTTCCATCCGAAAGTGCTGGAAAAGGTGCAAATTCCATGGAATTATTCTGCAAATACAGTAAAAATGCATGGAATGAGACAAACATTTTTGGATGTACCTTTTAGCTTTTCTTTCTGCTAAATTGCTAAAATTGGGTATAGAAAATAATTAAAATTTAAAAATTGCTTTAGATATTGAAGCGCTACCTAACTTGGATCTACTTTATCAAAAGGAAAATACTTGGATCTATCTGTTTGTATTTAAATGTGGCAAAAATATTTGGATAAAAAATCTAAATGGGAAAAAGACTCGACAGAATTGAGTCTAAAAAGGTTACGGTTAAATCTCACATTTATTATTTTCAAAAGCGACTTTTATTCAAAGGGAATAATGAAGGAAAGGGGCAGAATGGTTGGTTAGTGAGGCTATGAAAAACCTGAAAGACGTTCTTAAAGAAAAAATTAATCTGATGGAACAGTTAATGATGATAACATTTTGTGGGCATTACAATTCTCAATAAATGGTTGGTACATAAGCACTGGAACAGCATCTTTGGCCGCCTGGAGAGAATAAATCCTACTCATTTAATCCTCCATTCATCCCTTCGTGCTGTTTCTCATCATTTCTCAGCTTGTTTGCACAAATCCGCCTGTCAAGCCCAAATTATTATGCAGAATTGCAGCGTTTAGTAAATCGCCCGTATTTAAACATGAACACATTCGTGAAAACTTTTGTATGTTTGTGTCTAAAAAATATAAAGAAGTCACAATTCAGTTCGTGATTTACTTTGAAAAGTGAACGCCTACGTTCTTTCCTAGAAATGGCACCTGGAGTGTTCTGTGATTTATTAACAAATATTATTCATCACGTAGTAAAAAATACCTGTAAAAATACATGTTTTTATACATGTAATTAATTGAAAATCGCCCATTAAGAATTATTCATATCTTCTCGTTCATACCCAATGACAGTTTCCTCGTACTTAATATGCTGGGAGGAACGCGTGAGCTGTCAATTAATCAATAATTTTTATACAAATTGCTGATAATACAAAAAGTGTTGAGCTTTGCATGACTTTGATTTTCAAAAGCCGCTCATCGTATCCGCTGCTTCAGAAATGTGCTGGATGTTGCAGTGTTTTGCAAATATGCATTTTTTTAGATTTCCCAGCAATTAAAATCACTCATGTGCCACTTAATCTAAATGAATCATGAAAGTACTCCAAGTTGATTCTAGTCAATATTTCTAAATATTGAGGCTGGAGATACATAAATACTACATATGTACCTATATATAGGTATATATTATATATGTATGATTTTTTTTGAAAAAATGTTTTGACTTGCAATGAAAAACTACAGGAAGAATGAAAAAGCATTTCGTGATTTTCCTCTTCAAATTCTAAGGTATTCCTTTATTTTTCTCCAGGGAAAGTAATAAAGTACAAAAATGGAATACTAATAAGTGGACAGTCTGAATAGTAATACATACTATTAATAGACGATGTCCAATCAGAATATAAATCGTCAAAGGCTTTAAAAAACTAGCAAAAGCCAAAATTAATATTCCACTAAATAAATTTATTCCAGAAAAATGTAATCTTGGCTTTGCCATACAAGCAATCGAAGCTCTCACATTTTTTCTGATCTTTCTTATTAAAATCTAATTAGTATGCAGTCAGTAAAGTTGTCTTTATTGACAATAAAAATATGTTGAGCATTGGACAGGTTTATTGATTACTTCTCCAAACAAAATTTAGCAGCTCCTAAATTTTACGTAGATTAACTTTTTTTCTATTTCTACAAACGATGAACTCATCATTAAAAATAGTACACGTAAGTATTTTTTAATGTTATTACTTAAATCAAAGGATTACATTTTACTTATGAATGGACAGCATCACAGAGTGACATGTTTATTTCTGCTACAGTTATTTCCTTACTCCTGTACCAGACCATTATCCTGCACTTTTTGAACATTTACATAACATAATTGCATACATATAGACATGCATATACATACATATGTACACATTATGTGTGTATAAAGCTAACCCATAGTAAAAAGGGTAATTACAAGACAAAACAGACGATCTTTTCAGGCATTTTCCCACACGTTTTATCCCTATAATTTCATTAATTATGTTACAGAAGCTGCCCATAAAAAGATTTGTATACGTTCAGGGAAAGCCTGTGACCAGCAGATTTTTCAGAAATAGGATTTAACGCGAAAAATCTGGAATATTTAATACGTATTTCCAAGTGTTTTAGGGAGATATAATGAAATATTCTGGACCGCACACATGAATAAAAGAAATCTTGAAGAGATAAGCTCCCTTACATAAAAGGGTTTTTGGAGCATTAAGAATGATCTTTCAAGAGTAATAAAGGGAATAATAAAATCTGGCCTGTGTATGGTAAATGCGGTTAACCTTGGCATTCAATTGATTTTGTGGATAATTGCATGGAAGGGTACCATCTCTTTCCCACTACATAAGATTGTAACGTAACCTGTCCACTGGTAATCTCTGATATTTATCTCTTTTTATGTTCCAAGCAAATCTCCCTGGAAAAAAAAATTAGAATCAGCCTTAAATGTTCTGGAGATTTTTGGAGGAAATGTGTGTACATAATCATGGAAAAATTATTATGTGTTTCTCAAGCAAACGATGAAAAAATACAAGCTGGTTTATACGCATTCTCTCCCTTTTTAGTGTCTCATGACTTGCATTTGCAAAAAATAATGGCCAGCTTATGTCCCAACAGAAGATCCTTTATTTAGTGAGTTATGTAAGGGTCTAATATTTTTTTAAAGACTTTTTTAAGGAGAATAAATCATTTCCAGTGACCTAGTTCTCAAGTGGCGATGTGGTTTTTTGCATTTGGCAAAAAAAAGTAGAAACTAAGCACTTTTTAAATAATCTTTTATCGCAAGGAGAGTGTGTTAAGGTGATATCTATCTTTCCTAAGTTGGTCTTAACAATCTTGCTGATAATTATATCTAATGAGGGATTTTCGTATGTACTGGCAATAATCTTCTTGGAGATTATACAAGTACCCTCGGCACCTTTTAGACGACTTTTGAACGTTTAAAAAATGCCACAATATTTTAGTAGATGACTTTCACTAAAATGTAGACGCTTACTACAAAATAATTCTGCTTTAATAATGGTGGTAAACATTTTTGGGGCTAGTTTTTTTAAATTATATAACACTTGTTAATATAGCATTTTTTTCCGGTTTTTCCTGGTTCGTCCGGATAATCTTGATGTGAAGTGCATGTCGATAGGTGGTTATTATTCCCGATGTAAAATGCATTCCTGACCCAAACCCAGACGCCTAAGATAGCCAGATGAAAAGTATAGATGAAACGTCTGGCTTTGAAATGATTTCCCAGGATTAAAATTAAAAAAAAACGGAGAAAAAAACGGGGAAAAAATTGTTCGTAAACAAGATTAATAATGGTGAAAACAGAACAGTTCATTCACCGTCAAAGTTCATCTCTCTTTTATAGGAGTTTACATGTACTTGGAAATAAAATTCGATAAAAAAAAGGAAATGAAAAGGAAGCTATCAGGCTATCACATACATAATATGTATGAATGATGTATTTATACAGAATTCCTTAGGGAAATTCGCCTTTTAGGATTACTGCAGTCTTTCTATGGATGTAGTAGATGCGTTTTTCCATTTGGAGTGGATTAGATGGATTAAGAGCAAGAGAAATACTAAACAAATCCATGTTTTTACGTACTGCAACTGTGTACAAAAAATTAAATTTTAAATTGTACTTCCTTCAAAAATATTTTCTGCTGCAGATACACTAAATGACAAATGTACACTTACGAAGATCTAATATATGTCGAAATGTCATCAAGGTCGTCGCCAGCCCTATCTTCCTCCATTGAACTACATACTTTCGTATTGTTGTGAAGGGGCGGAGTACCAAAAAAAAATTCCGCTATCGTCATAATTATACGTTATAGACATTTGTGGATTAAAAGACAGATTAGGCTAAACACTTGTGCAAATATTTGTTTCCCCTTTCTCCCTTTATTCTCTCTCTCCCGCTCTCTGTCAGTATCTGGACGTCTTATGAAGAATTATAGTTTAAGGCAGATAATCCCATGTTGACATTTCAATCCATACCCTGCTCCATGGGCTACAATATAGAGGAACAAGGAAGGAAATTGTGCAAATACGAGAAGCTGGCACTCCTTCGTTATTATTTGATTTATTCCTTCTCTTTACTATTGAAGGCAAAGGGGTATACATATAACTGGATTGTGGCAGTTGAGTCACAAGGAGTCAATAAAGAGCATGTATATGCACATATGTAATGCGTAACATAATACACAATACGTTATATAGCTAATAGCTATTTCTTTCCGTGTAAATTGTGCCATTCTACGGTTTTTGAGGCTCCAATTGTAGGGGAGAAATGGATTTCAAGAATGAATGATTTTAACCAGCCATTTTCGTTGGTGAAACTATGAAGAGTGAATCTTGAACACTCGTCAGTGATCGATAATTTCCTAATAAGTAACCCAACAGAAACGAAGGGAGTAAATTAGAATTTAAGATGAAATGCGCATTTAGGTCCGAAAGGGTTAAAAGTCGTGAGGCGGGCACGTGGACCAAAAAAGAGTCTTTTGTTTGTACAAGGAAAGAAAGGAACTTTTCTCCGTATTTTCCTCCTCTTGAAACGAAACTCGTGATGAAATAAACATCAAAATGTCACGGATTTTGGGGCTAAAATTAAAAATGTACAGATAAGGGTGCAATTCCAGTGTCATTCGATGCAAAATAAATGCAAAGATGTCAATAATTCATCCTTACAGAGATGAATTTAGGAGCAGGAGCTCTTTGTTATTCTGATGGAAGGCTCTAGAAATCAGTTTAAAAAAACCATCATTTATGTTTATTATTTGAGTAATGTTAAAGGCAAAGGCTTTAATAATAAAGATATCGGGAGCATAGGGTAAACGGAGACCTTGTCGGAATGTGAGTTGATATTTGTTCTGTTGCTTCAATTTTTTTATCCCAAAAACAGTTGAATCCCATAATTTTTAATTATTTATGCTTCTTGAGGGAAAACTCACATTTAAAATCCTTTAGAAAATTATCAATTAAATGAGTTCTGCCCCTATAATGAGAAAATGTTATAGAATAAGTCTTATCACCAACAAAAACTTGAGTGTAAATACAGTAGCATTTCCTAATCAAAACGTTAAAAAAAACTGATAGCACCAATTTTTGAATACGACGTAGAAGAAATCGTGGCAAGAAACATTACTGCGAAGTAATTTGTTTTTCTCATTTCCTCCCATAAAGAGTTCAGCTATAACTTTTTCTGAATTCCCCCCATAAATTGTTCCTGTCCTTTTTTTAAAAAAAAATTCTGATAAATACAGATTCTGTACATAATCACATGGAAATGTTACTCGAATGTGTTACACATTTTTCATCATGTCCATTGCCTTCCTCTCTGAAAGTGTCACGGAGGTTGTTGAACATTTTAGGGAAATTAAATTGATGATTTTTGCAAATTATTCATTCACAAAGTTTTTTTTGCCGTTTGGACTTTGAATACATAAGAATGTTTCAAATGGCAAATTATACTAGTTTTGCATAATTGTACACATATTCATAATGGGAGTATTAGTCTCATTATGAACAAGGAAGCATTGTATTTTGAAGTGGGGGTGCAAAAAATTCCCAGTCACAAGGGAAGTTTCGAGTGATGGGCGAGGGGGAAGCCGATTGGTTAGAAGAGGAACGATTGAACAAATGCAGAAAAAACGCAATTAATTATTATTATACATAATACTTATTATTTACATTTTAAATACGATTGTCCTTGGTAGTACAAATTACTATTACTCTGCAATAGCTAGTACTAGTGTACTACATATTACAAAGATTTGGAGACGTAATTATTCAGGGTAAAAATAGATACAAGAAAAAGGACACTGACTCATCTTTGTTTATAATGGGTGATATCTTTTGGCATGAAAGGGTTTACACATTGAAAAATATTTTTTTTACACGCATTTTTTGCACATGAATCAAGCCTTTTACCGGCGATTTTAGCATTTACTGATCACCCTAATAATTCGTGGAACAACATGTGTGCATTCCCAGACGAAAAGGAATTGATCATTAATTACAGAGTGATATCTGCCCCCCGAAAGGGACAGCTGGGGCTACACATTTGAATAAAGCCGTTTATGTTTAAATCTCTCCTTTATCTCTTGTTATAAAATAATAGATAGAATGTTGATTTCCTCCAATCAACAAATTTATGCTGACCTTCAACACTTTTTCACTATTGTTCCACTCCTATAACGTTGTGGTAGGGAAGTGAATAAGTAAGGAACATCATCACGGGTTGGGCTGACTAATGTCACATGTGCATCCCAAATGTAAGGATAAAGGCTAACATGTATCCCTGTTAGAATTTAGAGGAGAATTAGAATCATTAATGACTGAGGGAATTATCGTGGAGAGTCAAAGGCACAAATGACGCAGGGAAGAGAGACCCTGTTTACAACTGTATTATTTACGATTTATTTACATAATGTATTTAAATGGGGAGTAAGATCGGGTACATTTCCACATGTGATTTAAATGCGGGCTTTAAACATCTAATTACATAGACCAAAGGATTTTTCGCTCCTGCGGGGAAGATCAAATATGATTGAGATTACAAGAGAAACATACGCGGAGCACACTCTAGAAATCAATTACACGACAATTTTCCAATTTACTGGGATAACTGTCATAATATTCCACGCTGGCAAAGGCTGACAATTAGCCACCAAATTAGTCATTCCGTCCATATTTTATGGGTCATTTCCAGTGACAAACGCGGACTGACATTTGCATCAAATATGTCACCATTGACTTCAAGAAGATGATGTCATTGTGACTCAAGTTGTCTGGTGTCTTGCTTGGACTGAGGCCATTAGGCCCATATATTTGCCAGGTGATTGTACCGCTAATTAGCTTTGTCACAGGTGTCTTTCACATGGCCGGGATTTGCTGTACAAATTATGCACATTTAAATAAATAGAATTTGTCGTGTACATTTAAACTAGGAATTTCTTTCTAGAAAGGATCATAACGGGTCATTGCATTTCTAACAATAATTTTTTTCTATTGGAGATTGCCTTATTAAAAAAAAGTCAAATGAGGGTAATGTTAAGAGAGCATCTGCAGGGATTTATAAATATAGCACGTCAAACAGTATTAAGACGGACATTCATTAAATAGAATGGCCCGAACTTTGGACTCAAAGGCTTGGCGGTTTCCTGTCCATTCCATCCCATTCATCATCATCCTCGTCTAATTTCCCTTGACAAGTTGCAGGATGAGCTTCACCAGCAGATTTTCAAAGTCATTGAGACGTGCTTTAAAACAAGAAATGAGCACAAGTATTTTTCACAATTAATACATTCAAAGAAGGAAACGTAGACGTACATATAAACGTGTGGTTTAACTATATACTAGATATACTACAATGTCTTTTGGCTTATCACGATATGAACAAGGATTT
>JAQGBT010002672.1:0-22892 GCA_034698585.1 Disparrhopalites patrizii | reverse complement strand
TCTCTCTCTCTCTCTCTTTCTCTCTCTCTCTTTCTCTGTCCTTCTCTCTCTCTTTCTTTCTCTCTCTCTCTTTCTCTCTCTCTCTCTTTCCAGCAAAGGTAGGTCTAACCAACGTTGTGAAACATGGACTTTCTCCCACTCTCTCAGTATCCATGTCTCTCTATTTTTTTTCTCGCTCTCTCTCTTCTTTCCTTTTCTGAGAGAGATCTTAGAGCCAAAAGAGATGTATAAAGACACCTTGAAGGACAGTGTGCCGCTTTCTCCGTTAGATTCTCACATGCCCATCCACATCCCTAATATGATTCCCTTCCTTTCTTTGCACAAAATTTATTTTTTTATCATATATCTCCCTCCTCCCTCCACTTACACATTTCCCTCCATCTACTTCCCTAACAACTCTTCTAGACAGAGTCCTATTACCCACACGGGGGAATGGGGCCGTATGTACATGCATAAGGTACATTATTAGAGAGCATTTTTTATCCTATTCCCCCCACTGTGGCCTGAAACAAGACTTTTTTTTCGTCTTGTGGTACAAAGTGAGAGACGCTTCAAAATAGGTATTAAATTTAGTCCCGCAGCTTTTTTCTTCCTAAAAGTCTGGGAACAAAACGGAGAAAATGCATCAGGGAAAGAACGGGGCTTTATGTGTATGGAATAAAGAGAGTGAAAGGGAGGGGAAGAGAGTAAATACAATTTTTTTGGGGGTGAACGTCATCAAGTAAGGAAATAAAGGGAAAGCAGAGGGAAAAAAGGAGGGAGATAGAGCCAAAGGGAGAAAAGGAAAAGTCTAAAAGTTGTTAGCTTGGATAAAGCTCAATTTATTTGCGTTTTCTCCCACTCCGCCCGCCATCCCAAAGAGCTTACCTGGCCCTTTTTTCGTATGTGGATATCCGGACGGTGCTGAGCAAATAGAGCACTTTCCAGAGGTTTCAGTAAGGAGTGGGGTAGAAGGGCAAAAATTGCCGTGGATGTATGAGCTAACTCTGAACACAAATCGGGGCAAGTTCAGACTTTTTTTAAAATTTAAATTCCCTATAAACATTACTTTCCTTCACTTGCTCTTAAAAGGCGGACTTTCCCCCTAAAAAGGCTGGACTTTCCCCCTAAAAAGGCTGGACTTTCCCCCTAAAAAGGCTGGACTTTCCCCTAAAAAAGCCGGACTTTCTTCCTAAGAATGTTGGACTTTCTTCCTAAAAATGCTGGATTTTCTCTCAAAAAAGCTTTGACTTTTTCCTTAAAACTGATGGACTTTCTCCCAAAAAAGTCTGGATTTTATTTCAAAAAAACCTGGATTTTATTTCAAAAACGTCTGGATTTTATTTTTAAAAAGGTCTCGATTTTATTTTTAAAAAAGTCTGGAATTTTTCCTTAAAAATGCCGGATTTTTTGTCAAAAAAGCCTGGAATTTACCCTTAAAAATTCCTGCGTTTTTCTCAAAAAAGCCTTGACTTTGTCTTTAAAAATGCTGGACTTTCTCTCTAAAAAGGCTGGACTTTCCCTCCAAAAAGGCTGGATTTTCTCCCAAAAAACGTTGGAGTTTCCCCCAAAAAAGGCTGGACTTTCCCTCTATAAATGCTGGAATTTCAGCCTAAATGGTATGAACTTTCTCCTCAAAATAATTGGGCTTTCCCGATTTTTAATTTTAAAAAAACATTCAAAATAGCCACAAGTATGCATTATCTTGCAGAAAGATCGGTTTATTTCCTCTGTCAAATTTTGCTTTTTGGACCTAATCCCGTTTGTGTTCTTAGCCACGTATAATGGTTGTATATGGGGCAATCGTGAAGGAAATGCATACCCCATCCTTTTTGTGTGTACAAAAAAAACGCTAAACGTCCATTCAATGTGTGTATACATGTATGTACATATGTATCCACGTGGATATATGTATGTGTGTGTATTCAGTAGTAAGTAGAGTGAATCCAAAGGGGGAAAGACGGAGGCAGGTGTGCCCGAAGAGAGATAAAAGGGTGTGGAGTGCTTGTACTAGAGTTATAAGAGGGAAAGAGAGAGAGAGAGAGAGAAAAGCTCTATAACCCCCTCCCCTCCCCCTCCAAGAGAGAGAGAAAGGGGGTTACACGGCGACTCAGAGAGGCAAGTGTATTATAAGTGGGACTTCTCCCTAGACTTGGGGAGGATGGATGGGAAGGGAGGAATTGATGGGGAGAATTCCGTGGATAGAAAAGTGATTCCAAGTGCTTTCAAAATCAAGAGGAAATGGAGAAAACATTGAGAATACTTTTTCAAATATTGGGAAATTTAAAATACTTACTGTGGAACTTTTTCAACATATTATATATGTATATACTTACAGGGAATAAATAAAAACGGATTCCAGCGATTATTCAGAAAGATGAGAAACCAGACATGTTAAAATGGGAAATAAAGTAATTAGCGCAGCGAAAAGACAATAGAAAATACAGCAATAAAGTAAGAAATAAGAAAATTAGACCAAAATAAAAAAGAGTTAAAAAAGGGAAAGGAAAGTTCAGGCATAAAAATGAAAAAGACATATATAGAAACGGAAAAAGAAATGAGTAAAAACATAAATGAAAGTGAACATTGAAAATATAAAAAAGAGAAGCGAAGGAAAATAAAACAGAAAATAGAGAGACGAAATAAAGCAAAGCTGAAACAAAAAATAAAATAAAACAGTAAATACAAAGAAAATAAAACAGAAAATACAAAAAAGTAAACAGTCAAAACAAATAACGAAGAAACTAAAGCAGAAAAAAATGAAAAAACGCAGAAAATAAAACAAAAAAGAGAAACGAAAGAAAACAACGCAGAAAATAAAACAAAAAAGAGAAACGAAAGAAAACAACGCAGAAAATAAAACAAAAAACAGAAACGAAAGAAAACAACGCAGAAAATAAAACAAAAAAGAGAAACGAAAGAAAACAACGCAGAAAATAAAACAAAAAAGAGAAACGAAAGAAAACAACGCAAAACAAGAAACACGATGGAGAGTAAAGCAGAAAAAACGAAGAAAATACAATAGAAAAAACCACGAAAATAAAACAGAAAAAAGAAGAAAACAGAAAAGAAAGAATACTTAAAACAAATAATTAAAAAAATGATTTAAAAAAAGAATTAAAAAGGCAACAGAAAGAAGGAAAACGAGAGAAACACAAGAAATAAATGAGAGCGAAAATAAAATTAACGACGCAAGAGAAAATAATAATCAAATCCTAGACAAAGAAAGACAAAATGAAAAGCCCCAGAAAATGAAGAATACCGGAGATAGGAATTTTGAAAAAACGTAAAAAAAATGTAAAAATAAGGAATCACAATTAGAAAAGTAGAAAATTAAGAAACATTAAAAAAAACTTCATCACAGGAAATAAACAAGGACATAATCGCATAATGGCGAAAAAGACACGAACGTTCCCAAAAACAAAAGGGAAATTAGAGGAAAGTAAAAAGAAACAAACAAATGAGAAAAGAAAGACAAAGGAGCAAAAAATGAGTATAGAAAGACAAAAGCTGGTAAAAAATGGGAAAAGACATAAAAAACTGAGCAAATATATGAAGGACAAGAGGAAAACGGACAAAATGAGAATGAATCCAATTGGTTGTCAGCTTTCGGATTGTTTTATAGTTGTTTGCACTTGAGCCAAATGTAAATTTTATTGCTTTTACCATAATGACCATTGCATATGGGAAAGAGGAGGATTGGAGGGGAGGAGAATCGCCTCTTTTTAGGTGAGGACAGCTTTACTATCCCCTCACCCGCCCCACCAACCAATACATTACTTATTCCATATAACATCCGTCCATATAACATCCGTCCATACAGGTATATAATATTCAGTTATTATTACAAGGGGAATAAAGTACTATTGCATCACCCCCATTGAGCGTTCAAGGAACCTCCAAAGGGAAAAAAATACTCGCATTATTTACCGTACTCACATGGATGTACTTTCACGGGAGGGAACATTCGGGAAAAATTGTTATTTTTCTCCCTTTTCCCCTTTTGTACTTCCAGCACTTCTCAGCCATTGTGTTTCTTCCATATATATTTATATGTAATGTGTGTTTGTATGTATCTATATGGGACTTGGAGACATTCTTTCTAAAATGCTTTCCTCTCCAGCCAAGAGCCGAATGAGTGGAGATTGTCTCATTATTTGATTTTTATTATGATGATGGAGACCGTTATGGGCACTTTTAGCCAGAGGATTCCGTTCCCAGCAAAAGCCTCTTGCCGTCTCAGGGGTGCCCGGGTGATTCCAGAGAGAGAAAGAGAGAGAGAGAGAGAGAAAGCAGGAAGGGTTAAAATGTTCGGAAGAAAGAAATGGGCAAAGAAAGGAAGAAAGAATGAGGGACAAAGAGATTGGAAAAGGACGAAAAGGTCGAGGAGGAAAGGAGACATTTGAAGAAATGGCAGACAAATTAGAGCAGGAAACAGAATGAGCGAAAACAGGAAGAGAGTTAGCATGCGGGGAAGAAGGAAAACAGAATGCTAGAGAGAAAGAGAGCAGAAAGATAAATGGCGAGAGGAGGAGAGCCAAAAATGAAGGGAAGGAAAGAAAACCGATAAATGAAGGGCCAAGAAGAGAGCCAAATAAAAGAGGGAAAGAAAGCAAAAGGATAAATAATGGGACAAGAATAAGATCTAAAAAAAATTAGGAGAAAGAAAGTAAAAACTAACGAGAAAGAAATTGAAGATCGAGAAATTGATAATCGAGAAAGAAAAAGAAAGAAAACAAAATAAAGAGAAAGAAAATAAAAACAAATAAAGAGAAAGAAAATAAAAACAAATAAAGAAAGTAAAAAACATAAATAGAAAGAAAGTAAAAAAAATAGAAAGAAAGTAAAAAAATAGAAAGAAAGTAAAAAAAATAGAAAGAAAGTAAAAAAAATAGAAAGAAAGTAAAAAAAATAAAGAGAAAGAAAGCAAAAAAACAAAGAGAAAGACAGTAAGAAAAATTAACTAAAAAAATATCGACTAAAAATAAGGAGAGAGAGAAAAGGAACGCGAGAAAGTGAAAGAAGAGAAGAAGAAGAAAAGAAACTTAAAAGGAGGATTAAAAAGAAAATTGAAAGGAATTTAGAAAGCAAGTGTAAAAAACAAAATTCGTAAGAAAGAAAGGACTAAATTGGGTCAAATAAGAATAAAGAGAGTGAAATTGAAAGGAAAAGCCACAGCAATTTTTATTATTGTTCTCAGGTGAATGTTTACACTGTCTTTAGCAATATCGGCCCGGCACATTTCCCTTCTATTTCTCTCTCTCTCTGTCTCCTAGCCTCTCCAAACCACCGCTCCCAACGTTTTACCGGTACTAACAACAAGATCGCGAAGCAAATGTGCATGAAAGCTATGCCTAGCAACTGGGAGTTGAAATGTACAGAAGAAAACGACAAAAGAAAAGACAGCCAGAGAGAGAGAGAGAGAGAGAGAGAGAAAGGGAGAAAAGTACAGGGAGTGTAAAGAGAGAGATACGTTAATAAAATATTAACCTGTCCATGAATTCACGCTATTACGGCTAAAGTACTGGTATTAGTAGTGGGGATGGAAAGTACACACACTTCTTTCCCTCCTCACTTCCTCTCTCTCTCTCTCGCACTCTCTCGCACTCTCTCGCACTCTCTCTCTCTCCTTATCCCCAGCCCACAGAAACACATTATTATTCCATGGCTATCATGCTCTCTGGTTTTGGGTCCGGCCATCTATGCATACGTGTCTGCCTAGATTTCCTACATGTGTATATCTCCCTTTTCCCAAACTCGTATTTTTTCTTTCTCTCTCTCTCTCTCTCTCTCTCTCTCTGTGTCTCTCTGTCTCTCTTTCTCTTCTCCCACATACAAAAACAGCTGTTGCGAAAGCGAGAGGGACCGTGTATGTCGAACATAAAAATAAAACGGGGGAGCATTTGAAAAGAATTAAAGCGTGAAAGGTGTAATTAATCTCATTTCTATTAAGTACTCTCTCTCCCTCCCTTTTCTCCCTTTCAATTTTATTTCTCTCTTTCTCCCTCGCGTTTCTTCTCTCTCTTTCCCCCCTCTTATTTTCATATCTTTCTCTCTCTTTCTCTTTCTCTCTATTTCTTTCTTTCTCCCCCGCTCTATTTTTTCGCTCTTTTATCTTTACTATCTTTCTCACTCTCGTCTTCTCTCTCTTTCTCTTTTATTTTGCTCTCTCTTTTTCTCTTTTCTTTAGCTCTCTTATTTTTCGTCTCTTATAGTTGTTCTCTCTCTTTTTTCTCTCTCCGCATCTCTCTCTTTTGTTTTCATCTCGCTGTGCTCTCTCTCTCGCTATTTCTCTCTCTCTTGCCATTTCTATCTCTCGCTATTTCTCTCTTTCTCGATATTTCTCTCTTTCTCGATATTTCCCTCTCTCGCTATTTCTCTCTTTCACTATTTCTCTCTCTTTCGCTATTTCTCTGTCTCTCTGTTCTCTCGATATTTCTCTTTTTCTGTTCTCTTGATGTTTCTCCCTCTCTCTGTCCTCTCGGTATGTATCGCTTTTCTCTCTCTCTGTTCTCTTTATATTTCTCTCTCTCTCTCTGTCCTCTAGGTATCTCTCTTTTCTTTCTCTGTTCTCTTGATATTTCTCTCTCTCTGTCCTCTCGGTATGTCTCTCTTTTCTCTCTGTTCTCTCGATATTTCTCTCTCTTTTCTCGATATTTCCCTCTCTTTTTTTTCTCTCTCTCTGTCCATCAAATGCTCTCTTCTCCCCCGCTTAATTTTTCCCATCATTTTTTCTTTCGCTCCCTCGTCTTTGTCTGCGCTTGCATACGATTACCAGCACACATCCCATGCATATCATTAGATCCGTGAATACTTCCCATCCTTTAATACGTAATATGGCCCACATATGCACCTACCGTGTGAGGCACACCCGGGAAAGAGACCGGGTGTTCCCCTTCTCCATTTCCCACCCTGTACAATACGCTCCCTTAATTACTTATGTGATACAATATAATGGGTAGATTCGGATACAATATAACGTGTGGAATGGAGCGGAACGATGCCGGCAGGAATGTGTTAGTGTCGGTCCAAATGTTTCTCATGGCAGTTGGCAGTTGGTGGGTGAATTATGGGATTTACAAAAGAAGTGGTGGGAATATTTGAAAAAAAATTAGGAAAAAAAGTCTAGAAGAAACAATGACTTAAGCATGAGGAAAAATTTGGTTGTGAAAAAATATGATTTTGAATTGTGATTTATAGGAGAAACATTTTATTGTAAAAACAAACATAAATATAAAATAAAAGCTTCGCTTCAAAAATGACACGGAGGATTCTTAATTATTATTTTTTTTATTATTAAAACAAATTAAAATGGGAAAAGGAAGGATCCAGAAATAAAAAAATAACCCGAGTTTTCTGTCTTTTTTCCATGTCATTTGGTACAGACTAAAAATAGGAATTGTGTGTAATATTTTGTCTAGTATTTAATGTTTGTTTTTTCACTCACGAGTGGGGTAAGCTTGAGTCAATCCATTGTACAAATCCGTACCATTGTGCTGACCACCGGTCCCTTGACCCCCATTGAGGATGGAGATGGTGGGGGAGGAGAGGGTGGAGCCGTTCATGCCGGTCGTGTTGGGGGTTGACGTGGGATTGTTGGAGGCCGCCGCCGCGGCCACGGCCGCCGCCGCGTTCAGCCCGTTCAGACCGACCAAGTAGGGTGGCGGAGGGGGTGCGGGTGACTGTTGAGGGTGATTTGTGGGTGTTGGTTGTTGCACAGCAGCCGCGGCCATTATCGCGGCCTACAGACACAAGAACCAACAAGCCACAATTTTTTTTCATATATTAATTTCCATGTTCGAAATTATTTACATAAACAAATGTTCAATTGTATTATTTTTAATTGTTCAAATCCTCATTGTACGTCGCCAGATTTACATTTCAACCCTTTCAAAATTGATTTCAATTCACAATTGCTTTCAACCCTTCCGAATTTCTTTCAATTCAGAATTTCTTTCAACCCTGCAGAATTTTTTTGATTCAGAATTGCTTTCAACCCTTCAGAATTTCTTTCAACCCTGCAGAATTTCAACCCTCCAGAATTTCTTTCAATTAAGAATTGCTTTCAACCCTGCAGAATTTCAACCCTTCAGAATTGCATTCAATCCTGTAGAATTTCAACCCTTCAGAATTGCATTCAATCCTGTAGAATTACAACCCTTCAGAATTGTATTCAACCCTGCAGAATTTCAACCCTTCTGAATTGCATTGAACCCTGCAAAAATAGCATTTTTAACACTTTCAACCTTCAACCCCTTCAGAATAGCATTTAACATTGCCTTCAACCCCTTCAAATCTGACTTAAACCCGTTCACCCAACCTGGCGACGTTTTACCCATTTATTTTTATTTACTCTGTATGTACTTTACCGGTTAATCACAGGGAATAATGATAACTGATAAATTGAAGGGGATGGAAAGATAAAAGGATATTTTTGTATCTATTTCCAAAAAAAAAAAGAAAAAAGGACCGATAAGGGAGATTTTTTGTAGGGGAAGAAATGTACCTGGAAAAAGGATGTGCGTGTGTTATCAGTACTGAATTTTTTTTTCCTGCTGGTATTATAAACTATATAAATAGATAATAGATATACATACACCGAACAACAGAATAATACAACAAACACCGAAAAAAAATGAAGACTTTCCCCACACGCACACACAAAAAAAAAAGACAACGAAGGGGTGCACAACTACGACAATGGCATGTACATATCGAATCATAACAACAAAAGGAGACCATTTCATTTCGTAATTTTTTCCCCTGGCATTTTATATAGAGGCAAGCAGCAGCACACGAGAGCAAAAACATTGTCAATATTGTAAAGGAAATCAAAGAAGAGGGAAAAAGGGTTGCCGTTGAGAATTTTGATTCTTTTCGAAATTCATCCCCCGCTTTCGGGGGATTTTTTTAGGGGGATTTTTTGAGGGGGATCTTTTGAGGGGGGTAATTTTTTGAAGGTGCGTGGGGGTGGGAATTTTCTATAAGGGGACATTTCGGGTCGTCTGGAGAGGGGGATGATCTATTTTTTGGGGGTGGTTTATTTTCTGGTTTTTGTTGTTTGTTTAAAAAGAGAAAATTAAGAGTTAACAAGTGTTTTAACAACCTGCTGCTGGGCTGCGGCCATATAGGGGTATGGACCGTACGGATTGAACACGAACGGGTTGAGGATGCCCATGTTCCCCGCCATCTGTTGCATCCGGCGAAGCTGCCTCTCCTTCTCCGTGTCAGCGAACTTGACCACGAGGCTTGAGGAGGCTCCCTTGACAACGGAAGTTTATTGATTATTTTATCGCACCTCTTTACTTATCCAAACTCTCTCTTCTTCTTCTTCCTTCTTTTTGTCTCTTTCTTCCATTATTTTAGTGGTTTCACAAAGAAAAACTCTTCAGATTTATTCCTCTTCCTTTTTCTCTCCTCTTTCCGGCTTTCCCTTCTCTTTTCCTATCTCTACCTTTTAGCTCATTCTCTACCATGTTTACTCATGTTTACTATTACTCCTCCTCTCCCTTTTTGGATGTTCCTCTCCTCCTCTTCGTTTATCTAGTTTATCTTGAATCTCTCTTTATATCACTTTTATCTTTTCTTGTCGCTTCTCTTTTTGCCTGGTACTGTAATATGGGATCTTCTCATGTTTGATATTTCCGCTATATGTATCTTCTGTTTTCGGCTCGGTTTATCTATTTATTTCCATCCGGAATCTCTGCTTCTCAGTATTTATTTCTGTCATCTCCATATTTATGTTCTATTTTAATCTCCTCTTATCTCCTCCATCCCTCTCCTTTTATCTCCTCTTTCTCTCTCTCTATACCTCCTCCTTCTCTCTTTTTAACTCTTCCTAATCTTGTTTATCTCCTCCCACTCTCGTTTTAATCTCTTCCTACTCTTTTTTATCCCCTCCCACTCTTGTTTATCTCTTCCTATACTCTTTTTTATCCCCTCCCACTCTTTTTTATCTCCTCCTCCTCTCTTTTCATATCCTGTGACTATCTTTTTTATCTCATCCTCTCTTTTTTATCCTCTGACTATCTTTTTTATCTCTTCCTCTCTATTTTATCTTCTCCTCTCTTTTTTATCTCCTCTTTTTTATATTCTCTGACTATCTTTTTCCAGTCCTCCAGTTTTCGTTTTTATCACCTCCTTCTCTAATTTATATCTTCTCCTACTCTCTTTGTATCTCCTCTGTCCCTCTATTTTTATCTCTTTTCCTCTAGTTTTATCTCTTTTCCTCTCGTTTTATCTACTCTGTTATTTTCTTTTTATATCCTGTTTTCTCCTATTTGTATCTGATTTTTCCCTGTCCTTTTATTCCCTTTCCTCCTCTTTTAAACTTCTATTTTCCTCTCGTTTTATCTCTTCGTTTCCTCTCTCTTTATCTACTCCTTTTCCTCTCCTCTTTTTATCTCCTATATCTTTTCGTCCCAATTCTGTTAATCTCCTCATTTCCAGGGCGTTTATCTTCTCTGCTCCTCCCTATTTATCCGTTATTTTTCTCCCGTATCTCCTTTCTTTCCCTTTATCTCCTACAATCCTGTCTCTCCTATCTCTTTCTCGCCAATTCCTCTCTACCTCTTCCTTGTCGTCTCGTTGTCTATACTTCTCTCCTTCTCTTTCTTCTTAATGTTTCTCTTTTGTGCCGGTTCTTTTGTCTCTCTCACCTGTCCGCCATTTGCTTCTCGGGATTTTTATTTGATTTCCTTCGTCTTGTCTTTAAGCGTCTCCCTTAATATCTCTTCTGTCTCGTTTTCTTCCTCTCTACACATCTCTATTTCCCCTGTCGTTCTTCCAAATCATCATCTTTTTCTCGTCTCGCTGCTCTATCAGGTCTAAAAGCCCTAGCAAACTTTCTTTCTGCACGAATTTCCATTTAGCATTCTTCTCTCCCTAATTTCCCTCCGCATTTCTCGCTCACTCCCTCTTTCCCTTCCTCTATTGCATTGTCTCTTCCCTTTATTCATCGCCTATATAAGCAGCTACTTTCTCTTGCTCTCCCTGCCTTGCCCTCTCCCCTCCCCCTCCCACGAAATCAGCTGCTCCCCTCACCTAATGTGCTCTCTCTCTCCGTCTCTCTCTCCCAACCCAAATACCCACATCCCCCTTTTTTTTACCTCTCTTTGGGGAGCGGAAATAAAAAGAACGTATCACGACCATTACACGTATACACCCATACAACAAGAAGCTATACATACATGTATACCAAAAATGTATATACCAAAAAGAGAATGAGCAAAGGTGTGCATAGCATGCTGAATGACTCTAAAAGTAAGAACACGTATACATATAGTACGGAAATGTAAACAATAAAAGAGAGAGAGAGAGAGAGAGCAAAAAGGGGAAAGAATCACAGTTCATGTGTCTTATAAAAGGGAAAGAGCTCAAAGAAAGTGTCCCATATACTGTCCATAACAATGCACACATATACGAACATACAAAGAGAGAGAGAAAGTTACATCCAGAGAAAAGACATTGAGAGACAATGAAAAAGGGGCAAACAGGAGGGATTTGTTGGAGTCCAGAGACAAGAGGATTCATTATAATGCAAAAAACCAAGCTTTTAACTACATATCAACTATGTATGAGAGAAAGAGAGAGAGAAAGGAAGGAGAGAGAGAGAGAGAGAGAAAGTGAAAGAGAGTGAGTGGTGAAAGAGAGAAAAAAGGGAGAGAAAGAAGTTTGAATTGAAGATTTTCTTGCGCAAGACATACCGGCATGGTTTGACTCCCATGTAGACTATTGATTGCTGCCGCGGCCTCCTGATGAGTCCCAAACTTGACGAATGCACAACCTGCACACACACATACACGTACACATACACACACATCCCAACATATAATATAGGAGAGAAAGAAAAAAAGAAAAAAATATATAGGGAAAAAAAGACACAAAAAAAAGACATATCTATATGGTATGGCCACAACACGTATTTAGAAAAGAGGGAGAGAGAGGGGGAAATACTCGTCTCTCTCTCTCTTTCTCTTCTTAGGCTCTCTCTTCCCTTCCCATGACATACAACAAGACAAGGCTTTGAAACTACCAACTTATATGACGAAAGAGGAGCCTTTCTCTCTCTCGCTCACTCTATTCAAGAGAGAAAAAAACGTCTCACGAACAGCACAGACTACGGGCTACACAACATACAATATATGCACGGCTACGAGGAACCACATGTACATCTCGGAGGACATGGAGGAAGGGAGAAAGAGAGAGAGAGAGACGGAGAGGGAGAGAGAGAAGAAAAAGAGTTGCTTCTTCGTTTCCATGGCACTATCGATCTCAAAGCCGTAGCTGAGCTCTCTCTCTCTCTCTTTCCCTCTCTCTCTCTCTCCCTCTTTCACTCTCATCAGGCTATTGATCTCCTAGGGGAGAAAGTGAGAGGAGGGATGAGGAAGACAAGAAGAGATACTCAAGGAGGGAAAGTGGCAGATAAGAGAGAAAGTGAGAAAAAGGACAGAAAGTGCCAGCAAGGATAGGAAGAGAAAGTGAGAGAAATGGGAGAGAGAAAAGAGAGGAGAATCTTGGGAAGAGAAGAGAAAGTGGGAGAGGAGGGAAATTGGGGCAATCAGGGACTACAACGAAACAGGAATGAGAAAGGGAGAGAGAGAGGGAGAGTGAAAGAGACAGGAGACAGAAGAGGGCGATGAGTAGAAATAGAAGGAAAAGAGTGACTCACAAAAGGGAATTTCATAGTAATGGCAGGAACACAGAGGGAAAAGTTAAAGTAAAGAAAAGGAGATAAAGAGACAGAGAATGACGAGAAACGAGAGAAAAATAGCTAGAAAGGAGAGGATAAGGTAACTATAGAGGATATAAAGAGACAAGGGAGACGAAGAGAGAGAGGTGGAAGAGAGAAAGACGGAAGGGCGGAAACAAGAGTAAGAAAGAGAGAGGAAAAGAGAGAAAATAGGATAGAAAGCGAGGAAGAGACATGAAGGAGAGGGGGAAAAATCGAGAGATTCAAAGGGGAAAGGAATGGAGGCAAAGAGTGAGGAGAAGAAAATTGGGGAAATACAAGAACGAGGAGAGAAATAAAGAAAAAGGAAGAAACGGTGAGAGAAAACGGGAGAGAGTGAAAGAAAGTGACGAGAAAGACAGCGGATGAGGAAAAACGAAAGAGAGAGAGAGAAAGGAACATGAGAGAAAGAAAAGAGAGGGAGAAAGAGAAAGAAGAAAAAAGAGAGAAAGAGAGGTAGAAAGAGAGAAATAAGAAAAGAGCGAGAGAAAAAAGAGATAAATGGAAAGAGACGGAGAGAGAGAAAAAAGGAGAGCTAAAGAAGGAGAGAAAGCATAAAAAGGAAAGTACAAGAAGAGAGAAAAGGATTACAAGCAGAAGGAAAGTGAGGAAAGAGAGACAACATAATTTTGAAGGAGAAAGTGGATAAAAAAGGTCAAGGAAAGAATAAGAATGAGGAAAAGCAAGGAAATCTGGAAAGGGAAAGGAACATGGTGAAAGTGAAGCAGAGAGAAAAGAAACAAGTTCAGAGAAAAACATTGAAAAAAACGTGAAAGGAGAGAAAAAGGGAGAGAAAGAGAGACAAAGAGAGAGAAAGAGAGAGAAAGAGAAAGAAAGAGAAAAAGAGTGAAAAAGAGAGAGAAAGAGTGATAAAAATAGTGAAAGAGAGAGAGAGAAAGAGAAAGAGAGAGAAAAATAGTGTGAAAGAGAGAGAAAGAGAGAGAAAAAGAGTGAAAGAGAGAAAAAGAGGGAAAGAGAGCGAGCGAGTAAATGGATTAGAAAGAGACGGGGGAAAAAAGAGAGAGAGAGACGGGGAAAATAAATAAAAAGAGAGACGTGACTGAAGGACAAAAGGAGAGGAAAGGGCTGGCGCTCAATACAGACATTGACTAGCAGGTGGTTGCTATCATGTCAGCTTCTATCGAGCCCTTCTTTCAACACAGACAGTCACACACACACACATAGGATGACAACTATAATCACGATCAAATTGACATTGTGTAGCATTTAAAAAGGAGGGGAAAAAACTCTCCCCAAATCCAATGTATAACAGCAACACGAACATATAGAGAGCAGAAAAACACACACACATACATACAAAGAGAGATACGAGAGGAAAGGAATGAAAGAGAGAGAGAGAGAGAGAAAAAAAGAAAGTTGTTCCAAGAGAAATGGTACGGAGAAAGACGGGGATAAAGGAAGGGAAAGTGGGGAAAGATTGAGCACATGTGAGGACCCAAAAGTAAGTGAGTTGTCAAAATTCTTTTCTTCCCTTCTTATATATGCTACTGTATCCGACTATATCTATATAAACATTCACCTTGGAGGTGAAAAGGATTTTGTTTTCTTTTACTTCCCTTCTCCCTAAAATGGTAGATTTCACTCGACAAAAGGAAGATATTTTTTTGGGGGGGGGGGAACGGGAAAATTGTATTTCTAAGGAGATTCTTTTTCTATTTCTAAGGAGGGAGATAAGCCCTATTCAAAGGAGGATTTGTAGGGATGGAGCTACATTTTAATATTCTGGGGGAAATGTGTTTCTTATTTAAGAAAAAAATATATTTTGAGGGGGGAAATTCCACTTTTTTTACGGAAGGCTGAATCTGAAGATTCAAGATGTTTTTTCTGAGAGAAAAAATTCCTTCAAAATGAGTATAAGGGGTATAAAATTCTGGAATGGTGGATTTTCTAAATGGTTTATATTTTTGTAATGATATAAGTTTTCAAATTTCAAATTTGATATGATTTGAAATAAATTATATAAAGGGTAGATTTTTTTTATTTATTTTTTTAAGTTATAGAATATTTTAAATTTTTAAATGAATTGTAAACTGATTTGTCCAAAAAGATAAATTTTGTTCCTTGTGGGGATGTTTTTTAAACTGTAGATTGTTTTTTAAAAATCCTAGACCACTTTAAAAAATCTTTTGTATCCAGGGAAAATTTTTTCTGAGCAAACAGATTTTTAATATTTTGTACGAATTAATGTTTATGTTTTTTAAATGTCAGCGTTTTTAAAAAAATGGCTAGAATATTTCTAAACAAACAGATTTTTATTTTTAAATGGCGTGAATTTTTAAACTGAGACAGAATTTTTTTTCCAAAATAGTAGAATTTTTTATGGTATACAGATAAATAATGCAAAAATTTTTCTGATGGGTTAAAGTCTTTTTTAAATTTTTATTTTCAAAAATGTCAGCGATTTTCTAGAATCAGCAAATCTAGTGCAGCCATTTTCTTTTGCTGATTATTTTACTAAAATGCTAAAAATATTTCCAAAATCAGAGATTTTTTTAAATGGCTGAAGGTTTTGTTTTTAAAACGGTAGATACTTTTCGAAATGTGATAATTCTGTCTCAAGTTGCTGTTGTTTTTTAAACGGTAAGAATTTTATTTAGAACATGGCTGAATTTTTCTTAAAGTTATACGTTTTTTTAAAATATTAAAAAGTTTTTTATACAAAGATAAAATTTTTGTAAATATTTTACTGGTAAAATTGTTCATAAAATGGTACGATTTGTTAGTTCTGTTTATAATGATAGCTTTAAAAAAAGTATAGTGCTGCTGTTTGAAATGACGAATTTTTCTAAAAAGATTTATTTTCGAATTTTTTAAAAGTGTTTTAAAGGTCGATGATTTCCTAACAGTACTACTCGCAAAAAAGTTCCACAAAAGATTTCTATTCTTAATACCAAAGCAGGGATTTTTTTTTTTAAAAAAAAAAAGGATTTTCCCCCCTAAAAAATACTTTCCTAAAAAGGAAACATTCTTTAAGAAAAGGATAATTTTCTCTACATAAAAAAATGTACATATTTTCTTTTCCATTTGAATTGAAGAGGGAAAAAAGGTGTTAGTGACATGTTGGAAACATACCCTTAGAAGTCCCGTCAGTCCCACGAAGGATCGTACACTCTTCAATGCCCCCAAAAGGTGCAAATAAGGCTTTGATGTCCTCCTCTTTCTGTGATTTACTGAGCATCCCTACGAACAGTTTCCTGTCTTCTACAGAGACGGCCGTAAGGAAAAAATAAAGAGAGAAAAAAAAAAGGGTTGAGCCCCCAAAAAAAATCACGCTTTTAAATCATCCCATCCATCAATATCTCTTACGTAAAAATCCATGAATTTCCTCCCTTTTTCCCCTTCTATACCTTGCCATATACAATTTCCTCTCGACTCATCCTTTCCCATTGGTATAAACCAACCCCAAAAAATGACATCGTTAGTCTATCGATCCATTTCTTTCCTCTGACAAATCCCTCAATGAATCTCTTCTTTTTTTTTACCCGGGACAAATTGAGACAAACTGAGAGTGAATGAATAGTAATTTAATAATAAAAATATGTATAATAAACGAGACGGGGAAAATAGTCTCAGGGGAGAAAAATGGCAGGTATCTATCTATTTTGGCAAGGTACTTTTCCACGGGAAAAATTCGGGGTTCTTCCCATAAAAGGGAGGGAGGCTTCAAAAATAGCGAGAGGAAACCATATGTCAGCACCATTTTTTTTTCATGGCCCCAACAGTTGTTTGTACACGTGTTACTCCCTGAAAAATGGGCCTAAGACAAACTGCATCCATTTTTTCTTTAGGGACGAATTCCACATTGACAGACATAAATAAATTCTTCCCTGATTTAAAATCTCGCGCCCACCCGTTTAAATATACACTTTTTAAACACTTCAAATCGATTTCCTTGTAAATGTGTTATCATAATGATTCATTTTTTAAAAATTTACAAAACAAAAAAGATTTACCTCCGCGGTTGTCAGTGTCCGCTGGTTTGACCTGGATGGGACGGTTCATCTATAGAAAAAGAAAGGGCCTTGTGATCAAAAATTTTAGTCGTGCCCAAATTCCTGTTTTTTTCTGATTTCAAATCCCGGAATCCAAAAAATTGGTGGCTTTTGGTAGTTGCAAGGCGCTTTTTTTAAATTACGTTCTTCAATAACTTTTTTTTAATTACATTCGTCAATAACTTTTTTTAATTTCAAATTGGAGTAAATCCATTTTTCTTCTTTAATTTCCAATTATCCCCCATTTTCCTCTTTTTAATGTCCGAATTTAGCAGTCAAAATTTATTGTCAATTTATTTCTCTCCAAAAGACGCCTCAGGGGCTCTTTTAGGCTTCATTGTCGAAGGGGAAAGTTAGTCGCAAAATTGTTATTAGGTTTGAACAGCAGTTTTTTTTTAAGTTTTCACCGGAAGTGAGTTAGTTTACATTTTTAATTGTTACATTTTTTAACCACGACAATTACAAAGCGTGTTTGCAGGTAATATAACACCATTTTAAAACTGTTTAGATCGATTTCCGTCGGGATTTCCTAAGGCATTTCTTTCCCTGGGAAAAATGGCTCTTTGTCTAGCATTTATTTTCCCACGCCTTTTAGATGTGTATAAACGGTAGTTTTTATTGGAGTTTCTACTATATCTCTCGCCCTAAATATATTATATATAATAGAGCAATTGTTGTGCAATGCATATAACGTGTAAATTAAATTAAAGCACGTGTATTTAAATTAATCAATGTATGTAACTAAGTAACAATGAAGAAGCTCGTCTGTTTCCCAAGAGATTGTATGTCGAGACTGAATTGCTTTCGCTCATTTTTTGTACCTACGTCACAAAATTTTGCTTAGAATTTAATCATTGTTATCATTTAATTATTGTGTGTGCACTCTAATAGGATGTCCGGTGGACTTTTGTGGGATCTATTGGCTTTTGTATTGGTTCAAAATTAGGCACTATTTCAGAATTTTTTCTGTCTTTGCTGTCTTCTAGGCACAATTTCTGATCTTTTCCACTAGAAAATTTAGCACAATTTTGGATTGTTTTTTTTCTAAACGTGTCACTACTGTTTATATTCTGTTGACTAAAATTAATTTGATTTCGTTATTTTAATTATAATTATTTTGTTCTTATTCTTTTTGTACTAAAATAAAGCTTTTTTCATGTTATTTCCTGTACTAAAATTATACTTAAAAAAATCCACTCACAAATTAAGTTTTTTTCCTATTTTTTTGTATATATTAGAAATCAGGCTTTTTTTTATTGTTTTTAGTACGCCAAAATTTCTTTTATTTTATCCAAAAATGCTACGCTCGATTTATATGGTTTTTTTTTCAGAATAATTACTCAGCTATTTTAGAATAATATCCAGTTTTGGAATGATTTTTCAGCTATTTTAAAATAATGTCCAGTTTGAGAATAATTTTTCAGCTATTTTAGGATAATGTCCAATTTTAGAATAATTTTTCACCTATTTTAGGATAATGTCCAGTTTTCGAATAATTGTTCATTTATTTAAGAATTTTGTCCAAAATAATTATGATCTTCCCATGTTTTTTTCGTCGCAAGCAGTCAACTGTTGATTGTCCAGATATTTCCCTTCCCAGATATTTCCTTTTCTCCAGTTGTTGTTGTATCTTTATCTCTCTCCAAAAAAAAAATTGGAGTTCCTCTCTTCCCTCTTTTTTTGCTCTGGATGAAGAGGAAGTATTATTATATGACAAGTTGGATAAAGAACAAAGTTCCGTCCGGCCAAGTTTTGTGTGGTATTACAAAAGGAACATAAAGTAAATGTCAGAGTAAAAAAAAATTAGATGTAACCCCCTCGAAATAAAGGATAACCTCCTGTTCCCCCAAAAGTTTTTTTTAGTTAGTTTGAGCCCCGAAAAAAATCTCTAGTTCTTCCTTTTTAGCTGACTGAGCACGGGAGATAAACGGCGGAGGGGGAGAGAGAAAGGGATAGCGGGAGAAACAAAAATAGAGTAATAAATTATATCCGATATAGAAGCCAAAGGCACGAAAAAACGGGTCCAGAGGCACGTTCGGGGCCTTTGTCACGTAATTTTTTAGTTGTTTTCTATTCCCGGCCTTTCTTATCCTCCCGGGCTAGTTCACAAGACAAAGGGTTCTCCGTGGGCAAATAAAACATTTGGGGGGCGGGGGAGGGCAGAGGAAATAATAAAATATGACAAAAAATAAATAAATAACGATAATAGTAGGAAAAGCCCCCAAAAAAAAGGATCACAAAACACCAAAAACGACACCGATCACCAAATAGAATGCCGGGAATCCTCACACACAATACAGCAATCACCACAACAATCCAGCCTTATTACACTCCATTTTATTTTCATTTCCAATAATAAAATAAAATATTAAATATAGCTCAAATGGACACCAAAATCCTTGAATGATTCAGTTTTTAAATCTATTTTTAATTCAACAAATTCCACACCAATCAAGAGTCCAAACGGGAAGTGCAAGACAAAAGAACTGAACGATGAATGAGCAATAGTCAGGCACGACAACAATCAAAACGACAATTAGAAAATTAAAAATTTGGTACAACGTGAACTAATTGTTAGAGTCTCCAATGTTATATGGTTATTGTGTAAATGGATTGTCCCATGAAATAGAGTAAACGAAGGGATTTTTTTATATGCAAGTTTAAACCTAAATTTAAGCGTAAATTTAAAGAGGGAAATTTAAACGTAAATTTAAAGCGGGAAATTTAAACGTAAATTTAAAGCGGGAAATTTAAACGTCAACTTCAAGAGGGAAATTGAAATTGAAATGAGATGTGATTAGTATGCCGCTATCAAATGTAAAAGGCACACGCGAGGATTAAAAAACAAACAAATTAGTTTATATTTAAGAAAAAAGTCCTCAGTTCCTTCTAGGAAATATTAAAGGGATTTTTTCGGCTCTGAGCAGACCCACAGACGTGTGCTTAACTCGGAGCGATTAAGAGCGTGGACGAGAGGACACGACGATGACACCCGGAGAAAGGTGAGTGAGAAAGTGGAAGGTGAGAGCCGAAGAGGGAGAGATGAAGGGGTAGATGTGAGACTCTCGAGACTCCAGGGAAAGTATCACCGCCAGGACCAAAAGGAGGCAGAGTCAGAGGCAATTTCAAGGGAGAAAGGGAGAGCACGAAAGAGAGCGAGAGGAAGAGAGAGAAAGAAGCCAGCAGGAGTCAGCAACAGGCTATGACTTTTATTGCTCATGAGCAAGAACCTTACAAGATGTGCTCGTCTTTCCCCCCAAAAAGCCCGAATGTGTTCTCTCAAGGAAGGAGAGAGAGAAAGTGAGCGAGAGAGAGAAAGAGAGAGAGAGACATGCATATATGTATATAAGCCATATAAGGGCAGAAATTCCCCCCATGTGGCTATAGAAATCCCTTTATACACACACTCTGAGCCATTGCCCATGTAACTCCTGCCCGGATTCAAACCGTGGCTGGCTTTCCCGGGTAAAAAAAAAAAGAGCTAGTGAGAGCCTATCTCTTCCTCTATAGCTTCCCTATGGGTACTGGTAGACCTTTTTCCTCCTAGCGGTAGTCCTCCTTACAAGGGCCGTACATGGAACATGACCGACTGGAGGAGGAAAGAGGAGGAGGAGGAAGAATACGAACATTCTCTATATGCAAGTCCTTTCTCTCTCTCTCTCTCTTTCTCTCTCTTTCTCTCTCTCTCACTTTCTCCCATATATAGGTACAATACAGTACAAGCGAGATACTTGGGAGAGGGAGAGATAGAGAGGGAACACAAAAGGCTATAAACACGGGGGAGATATAAGAAGGAGGTTGCGATGGAACCAAAATCGATCCACACCTGTCCTCTACTTTATGGTTTTCTTTGGAGAGAGAGAGAGAGAGAGAGAGAGAAGGAGAGAGGGAGAGAGAGAGAGAAATATTGAGAAAGGAAGCGGGGAAAGACGGAGAGAGGAAGTGGAGAGGGAGATGAAGGAGATAAGGTGACAAAGTGAAGTGGAGGGGACAGAGAGACCACGAAAGGGAGACAGGTGGAGGGGGATGGGAGGAGAGATGGGAGAAAAAGAGATTCGAGGGGAAGATGGAGAGAGAGAGAGAGAGGAAAAGGAGGGAGAAGAAGAAGCTGGAAAGAGCCGGAATAAATCATCTAAAAAGAGGGAACTTTAGAGGAAGAGAGAGAGAGAGGAAGAAAGAGAGAGAAAGAGGGAAAAACAAGGAGGAGCGAGATGATATAGAAGAAATAGCAAGAGAAAGCTTAAGATGAGAGACTTGAGGATCAAGAAAGAGACGGAGAAAAAGAAGGGGAACTGGCGGGAAAATGAAGACACCCGAAAAGAATGATATAAAGGGGAGACAAAGTGGAGAAAGGATGGCATGGGAAATAAAGCAAAAACGGAATGAAAGAGAAGATGAATAAAAAACAAATGAAATAGAATATAAATAAAAAGCGATTGAAAGAGGAAATACATAAAAAGCGAATGAAGGAGAAAGTGAATAAAAAATGAATGAAAGAGAAAATGAATACAAAACGAATGAAATATAAACCCAGTAAAAAACGAGAGAGACAACAACAAAGTGGGAGAACAATAAATCGAGACAAATAAAAAGATATTGAGAAAAAGAGAGAGATAATTCGGAAATAGAGAGAAATAAATCAAAAGAGAGAGAGAGAGAAATAAATGGGGAAAAATAAATCGGAAAAAGCGAGAAATAAATCGAGAGAAAGAGAGGAATAATTCGGAAATAGAGAGAAATCAATCACGAAACAGAGAGAGAAATACCTAGATCAAGAAAAAGAGAAATCAATCGAAAAAAAGAGAGAGATATTGAGAAAAAGAGAGAAATAAATCGAGAAAAAAAAGAGAAGTAAATAAAAAAACAAAGAAAGAAATCGAGAAAAAGAAATAAATCACAAAACAGCGAGAGAAATAGATCAAGAAAAAGAGAGAAGTAAATCGAGAAGAGACATAAATCGAGAAATAAATCAGGAAAGAGAAACGGAAATAAATCGAAAAAAAGAGAGAAATATATTGAGAAAAAGGGAGAAACAAATCAAGAAAAAGAGATCGGAACATAAAAGAGAAATAGGAAGAAAATCGAGAGAAAAAGGTCAAATAAAGGAGCAAGAAAGGAGGAATAAATTCCAGAGATTGAGGAAGAAGGCGAAATAAAGAAAAGGAGCATTAAAGGAGAGTAACATCGGCGATGTACATTGGCAGAGGCGGGGAGAAAAAGCCCCCGACAGGGAAAATAAAGGGTCTTTCCGAAAGATTTGAGATTTCATCAGAATTACGAGGAGAAGCGAAAGGAAGTAGTATAGGAGTGTTGAGGGGAGAAGCTAGGCTCTCTCTCTCTCTCCCTCTCTCTCTCTCTCTCACTCTCTCTCTCTCACTCTCTCTCACTCCTTCCCTCTCTCCGTGGAAACCAGGGCTTTGGCGTGAGATGACGAGAGGAGAAAATGGGGGGGGGAACTCCCACAACGTGCACAACGTCCTCCTGAAAGGAGGAAGATGAAGCCCAAGAACAAGTACAAGTCTTCCCATCTCACTCTTCCGCTCTTTGTGCACTCTCTCTCCCTCAGCCTCTCTCTTTCTCTCACTCTTTCTCTCTCGCACTCTGTCACCCCCAACCATCATCATCTTTCTCTGTGAATTAGAAAGCCCTTACATTTCTTTGACGCCACCACCGTCTTCCTACTTATTCTTCCACTTTCTTCGCTGTCTCCTCCTCATCCTCCTCCTCCTCCACTTCAACCACCTCCTCGATTATCTCCATGGAAAGCCGAGCCTCTCTCTCTCTCTCTCTGTTTCTCTCTGGCTTCAGCGCTACTACAAGTGCCGCTGGGGAGAGGAAGAGATGAAATCCTTAATGATATTACAGAATGATCAAAACACTTTGCCAATTTTCCCCTTCGACTCCTTCCGTTATGAGAAGGGCACAGAGAGAGACGGAGAGAGAGACACATAAAAATAGAGACACCGACATATATAGAGAGAAAGACTGAGAGAGAAAGAGAGAGAGAAAGACAGAGAGAAAGACAGAAAGAGAGAGATAGACAAAGAGAAAGACAGAGAAAGAGAGAGGAAGAGAAGAGAGAAAGAGTAGAGAGAGAAGAGAGAGAGAAAGTGAAAGAGAGAGAGAAACAGAAGAAGGAGAGAGAGAGAGAGAGAGAGAGAGAGAGAGAG
>JAQGBT010002671.1:0-22896 GCA_034698585.1 Disparrhopalites patrizii | reverse complement strand
GACGGACAGTAAATCCGAAAAAGAGAAAGCAAAATTTAAACAAGGTGGACGGACAGTAAATCCGAAAAAGAGAAAGCCAAATTTAAACAAGGTGGACGGACAGTAAATCCGAAAAAGAGAAAGCAAAATTTAAACAAGGTGGACGGACAGTAAATCCGAAAAAGAGAAAGCAAAATTTAAACAAGGTGGACGAACAGTTAATAGAAAGAAGAGAAACCAAAATTTAAGCAAGGTGGACGAACAGTTAACAGAAAGAAGAGAAAGCAAAAGAAAAAAAGAGAAAAGGCGTACAGTTGATAGAAGAAATGGAAAAGCAAAAGTGAGAGAAAAGAGAAGAAGAAAAAGAGAAAGCCCAAGCGAGGCAAGTAAAAACAGAAGCAAAGAAAAACACGCAAAATATAGCCAAAGGTCAGCAGAAATGAGAAAATAGACATAGGATTAAATGAGTAAGGCAGGAAAGTAGATAAAGGAAAAAAGCAGAAGAAACAAGATAAAATATACACAAATAAAAAGTGGAAGAGTGATAAACATAGATAAACCAAAATATTTGTATGTACGATTTACAGACATTACACAAAAACCCAGTGAGAGAAAGCAGAAGACAAGAGAAACGAATTGGTTTATTCTAAACTACTGACGCTTGACCTTCGCAAGGAAAAGCCATTAGAACTTCCTCAATCTTGGATAGATTGAAATTGAATTTTTTTTGTAGATCCGCAATAAAATTCGGCGTGGAGTAAACCATGTCCCCGAATGCCATTGTTACGGATACATGAAGGTAGAGGGAAGCAAAAGGAGCGGGCAAAATGTATGTTGTTCCCCGGCAAATAAGGATTATTTCCCGGGACTCTCACACGCTCAATTCCCTCCCGGCCGTACATGTTGGCTGTAAAATCCGAAAAGCGCATAAGAGAGCGTTTGAGGGGAAAATCGCTCGTATTCTCCAGCAGCTGAGGCTTTTGGGCAATGCAACACATATGTACGCCCATATACGTATCTATATACATACATACATACATACATACATCTATATATATCTATATACATGCAAACATGCATAAGGACGTACTTGCCCCCTGAAATAAAATCAGGTCAGTACATTACCCTGCATTTTTCTCCGTCTGCTCCTCCCCCCAAGAAGACAAAGTGAGGCTTAGCCCCGTTTAAATTCCCCGCCGGAGGGGCGGCGCGTGAACAATCAGTGGAACTTTTTATTTGTTTATTTCCCGCTCTTCCCCTCCCATTTATTTCGGAGGGAATTTATACATAGGAAATCCTACCAGGTGAATAGAGGAGAAAGTGTGGGAAGGAAAAAATAGGAGGACGAGAATTCTCTCAGGGTTACAAATTCCAGTGGTTGGGTAATAATTCAATGTCAAAGGGCTTGGGAGCATTGTGGCCAAAATCTTCCCGGAGAAAGAGAATCAACTGCTGCTGGAGTGTATGAAAGCCCGAGAATTCTGGAGTCCCAGGACATTCCAGGTATCAAGTGGGGAATATTCTGGGGAGAGAGTGACACTGATTGTGGGATCAGGTGAAAGCAGAGCCGAGGGTTACCTTGAAATATGGCGGGGTTGGGAAAAGCCCTGGTTAAAAAAAAAAACAAGAATTACAGCCCGTAATTTCCCCGGATTGAGATGAGACTACAAATGGGATGGTGAGGGAAAAGGGATACAAATGATTGCCAAGGAAATGGAGCGAGACAACTTTTCAGGGTGCGCGGTTTAAAAGGGAAAAATTCTTTGTAAGAGGAGAAAGTTAAACATTTCGGGATGGATTGACAAGATTTTGAGAAAGTGAAAGTACCACGTATTGGAATGGTTCGCAAGGGCGGGCGTGTAATCGACTCCGGGGAAAGTTCCAAGGCCGACAAATTTGTGGGGGAGCTTCCGCTAAGGCGGAATTCCAATGTTTATTTATGCTTTAGATACAGGACTGGAGACAAAGTATTTCCTGGAGGAGCTCATCAATTGCATCCTCCAAATGCTTTAACTTTTTGAATGCTTGCGCCTTCGATTCTGGTTGTCCCGTTTAGTTAAAGGTTTCTTGCCGTCATCCGATTTCGTTGAACAAATGGAGTAATTGGTTTAGCTATTATTTGTTGGATGAGAATATCTTTTACATGTGTCGACATTTGTTCATTTTTCTGTTAATATCCTGCTTTTTTCTTATAATTATAACTTTCTCTGTATGCTTATCCATTTTTCCATTTTTGCCGCTGTTTGTATTTGCTTCTTCTTTCGCTTTTATCCGGATCTATTTGCATCGCATGCGAATCCGGTTACCCTTTTGTGTTGCCTATTTTCGCTATATTTTTTCCTGCTTTTCTGGTTTTGTACGACTGTATTTCTCTTTGTTTCTGTCCGTATTTCCCTTTATTTCTGCCCGCATTCTCTTTATGTTTTCCCGTTTCATCTATTTATTTTCGCCCTTTTCTGTTCTTTATTTTTGCACTTTTATTCAAATTATTTTCGTCCGATTTCACTTTATTTTTGTCATTTTTTTCTACTTATTTTCGCTTTTTTTCATTTTCACTTATTTATTTTCGTCCAATTTCTCTTTATTTTTGCTTATTTCATTTCGTCCAATATCTCCT
Organism: Disparrhopalites patrizii; assembly: GCA_034698585.1. NCBI lineage: Eukaryota > Metazoa > Arthropoda > Collembola > Symphypleona > Sminthuridae > Disparrhopalites > Disparrhopalites patrizii. Next base: position 20,300 of record JAQGBT010002671.1, on the reverse strand, counting down.
TATTTCCATTTATTTCATTTCGTCCAATTTCTTTTTGTTTTCGCCCTTTTCTTTTTTTTCTTTTCGCTCTTTTTTCTAATTATTTGCGCCCTGTCCATCTATCTATTTTCGTTTTTTATGTTTCCCTTTTCTTCTATTTATTTTCCTCCGTTTTATATTTTTTAACTGTGTTTCTTTATTTTGTCCTTTTATTTCATTTTTGCTCGTTTTTGTTTTTTACTCTTTATGTTTGCTCATTTTTCTTTTTGTTTTTTACTCTTTGATCTTGCTAATTTTTCTTTTTGTTTTTTACTCTTTGATCTTGCTCATTTTTCTTTTTGTTTTTTACTTTGTGTTTTTTGTTATTTTCTTGCTTCTCTTCTTTTTGTCTCTCATGCTGCACTTTTGCCCTCATTCTATTCATTTCGTCCTTATTTTAGCTGTTTGCCTTGTGCACTTTTATTATCCCTTGTTTCTCATTTTGTAATTTTGCTGCTCCCAAATGCTGCACTTCCGCCCTTATGTCTGCTCTGTTCTCTACTTCGCTTTACACATTTTCCCGTTCCATGCTTTCTTTTCGTGGTTTGCGTATACTGCTTCTCTTTCAATCTTCGATTTTCTCTTTGTTGTCCCCGACCATTACACAAGCTTTCCTTTCCTCCACGTTGAATGAATATTTAAAGTGCATTTTCATTCATGCTTGCACAGCAACTTTCCCCGTGTCAACTTCAGTTGGTTCCCCACTCACTCTTGATCTGCTTGTAAAAGAAAGTTGCAACTTATGGGGTTGTTCATGCCTTAAAACATTAGTGGAAGGGCCCAAGCTTTTATAGATTTACCTAATTTCTGCGGAAGAGGAGAGAGAGAGAGTAAAACTCGAGTCGACATTTGCCTACAATTAATTGCCGACGACTGAAGAGTATAATTAAGGGCTTGTAGCCTACTCATCACATTCTATCTACTAAATTGTTCTAGAACCTGCAATAACATGGGCAGGTTTTACAAGGGAAGGAATTACAAGGAAAAGTCGAGTTCGGAGATCAAAGAATCCATTGCATGTCCACGGAAATTCATGTTCATTTCAAATGTCAATTACTTTCTCCTCATTTTCCCCGCGATTTCCCATTTCTTCTGGAATGTTTGCTTTCTCTAATCTCTAATCAACACTGGTTTTTTCTTTGCTTCTTCTCCGTCCTGGATTCGGCGTCGAGGTAGTAAAAGCAGGAGGATTTTGTTTTGATACATTTGGCAAATAACAACTTTCTCTCACTAGACATAAACAAAGTCACTAAAGGGCTTGTGTGGATACACAAGTGTTATGTAATAAGATTGTATATTAGTGCCAGATGCTCAAATTGTAGACGTGTACAAACTTTTGCTTCTCAAAACTCATTACGTTCAATTTATTTCCGGTTTTTTGTTCGCTTTTTTACTTTTGCCTTAGTTTGTTATCTTATTTGATTCACTTTCTCTTTTACGTTTTCTTTCTCTTTTCACATTTTCTTTCTCTTTTTACATTTTCTTTCGTTTACTCGTTTTTTCATGTGTTCAATGATCCTCTCTTTCTTTTGGCTGTCATCCTTTCACTGCTCTTCTTTCTTTGGCTTGCTTTCTCTCATGTGTTAACCTTGCGCGCTTTCTCCAATCTCCGGCGGTTGCCACTTTTTCATTTGTTGGACTTTTTTACTTTCTCTTTTTCACGTTCTCTTGATTTTAGATTTTGCTTGATTTCTTCGCCTTTTTTATTGATTGATCTATTTTTATTTCTGCCTTTCGCTATCTTTTATTTTTAGATTTTGCATGCTTTTTCTACATTTTTTATTTCTTGCACTTTTTTACTTTCTCCATTTCACTAGTTTTTAGAATGCGTGATTTCTCCACATTTTTTATTTATTGGAATGTTTTTTCTGTTTCACTTTTTCTTGTTTTTAGAATTTGTTTGATCTTCACCTTTTTTATTTATTCGACTACCTACCTATGTTATTTTATCCTTTCACTTTCTTTTGTTTTTAGATTTTCCTTGCTTTTTCACCTTTTTATTTATTGGAATATTTCACATTCTCCTTAACATTTTCTCTTGGTTTCAGATTTGGCTTGCTTTCTCCACCTTTTTTATTCATTGGAATTTTATACTTTCTCTTTGTCATGTTTTTTGATTTTGCTTGCTGATTTTTACATATTTTCGTCGTTTGCTTTTATTACACATTGCTTTCACCGTTTGTTTATTTTTTTTGCCATATTTGTATTTGTATGAACTAACTTTCTCTTTTCGGTTCTACAAATTTCCTGTCTTACGTTTTCGAAGCCGCTTTCTCTTTCTCTGATTCTTTCGCCCTATTTCACCAACTTTTATTCTGTCACTTTTTTCTGCCACTTTCCCCTTTGACTTTCTCCATTATATGATGATTTTTCTTGTACTTATTTTCCTATTTTTGCCCTCATTTTCTGTTTGGCTTTCCCCGTTCCTTTTCTTCCTCCTAATTCCTGTCATGCTTTCACCTTCCCCAAGGACCACGAATTTGGAACAAGTACCAAAAAGAGACTTTCCTTTCGCTCGTGCAAAAATTATTTAAATAATTCCAGACTTTTTTTTGAGGAAAATAACTTTGTAATCACGCATACGACGTCCTCAAGAGACTCTCTTTCCACGTGAAGGGAATGTCCTGGGAAAAGTCCAAGGCGTAGATTTCAGAAGTTTTCATCTATAAAAACGCCGTATAAAAATCCACTTTTTTCCAGTTTTATCTCCATCCAAAATTTGAATCCCGTAACACTTTTTCCTAACATTTTTTCTCGTAAAAAAACCCGGGAAATTCAAGTCGACATGCGAGCCTTGATAATACGAATTCTCAAATTAGTTCGCCACCAAAAACGCGTGGATTCGATTGGTTCATCGTCGAGAAGCATTAATTATGAATGGTTGGAATAAAAAGACAAAAACATAAATGATGACGAATTTTTTAACGCTGTTCGTAATCACCAATTATTAAATGCTTTGATTCATTAAAAGATAATTCGTCCAGGCTTGAGAATATTAAAGGAAAAACGGGAGAAAGAGAAAGGTTATAAACATTTAAAACAAAATTGCCTCCAGACTACCACAACATCTTTGAAGTCGACCAAGAACAACAAATAACCTTGAGGTAAAATGTGGTTCTTCACCAAAAACGCTTTCAAAAACAAAGTACCTGCCGCATGAGCTGAATCCCCTCAAAAATTTAGAGGGACTCTGAGTGTTCATTCGCCGTAAAGAGTAAAAAAAAAGAAGCCTCAAGTTGTTGACAAGCCAGTACATATTTAAGCATTACAACGACTTACGCTCCTATAAACATTCCCCCGAAGAACAAACGTACGTGACAAAACACGGGGATCTTTTGCTCTTTCACATAAAGGAACATGTGTAAAGTGGAGCATACAGTAACAGGGAAGAGTCAAGAGGAAAATACGAGGAAAGTAAATTAAGCTACATAGTAAGTGGGGAGGGAATAAGATCAAGAAGATGGCAGTAAACTTGAAAAATAAAAGGACGAAAGGAAATAACGCAATTGAGAGGAAGCGGGATTCTTCAAAAGGGTTAATGGAGAGACTGAAAGAGCAGAAAGTATGTACAAGTGGAAGAATTTAATGGATGGAAATAAAATGAGCAAAATGCAATAGTTAAAAGGGAAAAGCAAGGCAAATAAAGGGGAAGGAGCAAAACAGTGAGAAATAATTCCATATAGCCTGACAAGAGGGAAAGTATAACCAAGAAACTGTACAAGAAAGTGAAATTTCACATTTTTCCCAATATTATAATTATATTTAATTGTGAATCTATATACGATAATTAATAATAATATTCAATATCCAAAACCCATGTATGCATTAATATTTATTGTTATTATTAATTATAAATACTGATACATATACGAATCGTTATTTTTAGTAATGACCATTACATATAATATTTATGCAATTACAATCGACTTTCTTTATAACGATTTCGCAAAAATCAACTCTATTTAACCGTTATATAGAATAACCGCTATAGTGAATAGTAGAAAGCCGTTATAGAGACTATATAGAGAGAGTCAACTGTGTTAATATTTAATATTGAAAATAAATTTAGCAGCTCTTTGCTGTAATTATTGATTATTAGTGTTGGTTATGAATTTAAACGTAATAATAATAATTATTAAGTATTAATACCATTATTTTGGCATTTGAATTAATTATAATTATTAAGTAATAAGTATTAATTCCATTATTTAGGTATTTAAATTAATTATCAGTATATATCCCAATAATTATTACTATTATTTATCGCTATTATTTCCAATAATTATTATTCAAGGATACATTACAATTAATTTATTAATTTAATTAATACATTAATTTAATTAAAACAAATCTGACAAAAAACAAATAAATTATAAAATAATAAATATATAGAATCAAAAATTAAGACAGAACAAATTAAAAATGACATATTTTGAACGATGCATAAGAAAATGTATTATGTTCGAAGAGAAAAAGAGTGAAAAAATGACCACATTCTTGGAGAGGCTGTCGGTGAAAGGACAAAATTATAATTGTTGCATCAGAATATAAATAAAAACGGACAAAATAAATGTAAGTCGAGAGAAGTTCCAAAATAATTGAAACATGAATGATAAATGAATGAAAAAGAGAAAACACCAAAAAAACAAAATATAAGGGAAAGTATGGGAACGCAGAAGTAAACTAGTGAGAAAACGAGAAACTAACGCCCATGCATAACAATACAACGGAATAGTTAGGGAGTTAAACGGAGGGTAGGCAAAATAGAAAGTGGATAACAACAGCCAAACAATTGTTGATGAGAAAAATCGCGTGTGAAAACAGAGCTGGCTAAAATCCCTAAAAACTTTCTCCGGGAGCAAAACAACCACAAAATGCCTTCATCCGCCCCCAAAATGCATTTCCTCTTCGAACTCCGTAAAAACAAACAGGAGAAAGCACGCCCCCCTAAAATTCTTGATCCACCAAAAACCACGCGAAATTCCAAGGAAAAACTTGTAAATGGACTCCAAGCCTTCCAAAAGAAGTCATGCGTGTGCTAGCTTACAATATAATCACTCCAAATAAAATAAGCTTTCCCCAAAAATAAATTCCTCGCCACACACACCAACACGAGACTTTGTTCACTTTCTCTCTCGTTACATTTCCCATGTATTTTTTTTATTATTATTCTTTACAGTTTCCTCCTGCCAGAGATAAAAAGACCATTAAATATATCTTGTAAAAAAGTCCACTTGGCTTTCCGCCTTCACTTCTTTTTATGCGGGCGATGGCCTTATATACTTTCTCCCGTTTGTTGGGACCTTCTAAGATTGGCAACTCTCCCTTTTGTTTTTACAACACACATGCCAAATCCGGCCATTTCCGTTGCTTGAAGGGCATGAGAAGGAACCGGAGAAAGTTGTTCATGCTGGTGGTCCAAGCCTTAATTTCATCCGTGAAAATAAACACGCTAACAATGCCCTGCAAAATCCCCCCGCACGGGTTTCCATGTCTGAAATTGGGAACATTGAATTTTTTAATCCTCTCGCATTTTAATGTTTTTTTATTATCTAAAACATACGTTAAAACGATGCCCGTATGGCTTCTTTTGAAAATAAAATGTGTTTTTTGTAAATAAAATGTATGGCCAAAGCCAAGCCCGGTTTTTCATAATGTTGCCCGGCTTTCTGTTTTATTTATTTTAGCTTTTCTTGCATGCTTCGAACGACGAAAAAGTGTGTGCGTGTGCCCAGCCAAAAGTTACTTTCTCTTCTGGAATCTGCCATAAAATATGTTTGCAAAGATCACAATGTGCACAAAAATCATATTGTGCTGTTGCTAGACACGAGATATTGATCATGTGATGCTCGTTGGCAAGATTGCGAGCATATGTACGCAATTATTTTTAGATTTTCCCGCCGAACGGTAACTACAAAATAATTGGGATTTTTGCCTTCCCGGAAAAACAGAAGGAAATAATAAACCACAGGAATTGCATGGAGAATGGAATGGCAAGGGGATTTTCGTCTGATTTGAAGAGGTCAAGCATCTTTGGCCTTCCGTAAATGCGAAGGAATGTGTTGGATGTAAAATCGGATGTTGAGGGCACTTGCGATGTTTTTGGGATTAAATATTTTTTGCCTCTTGTGATCAAAATATTTTTTTCCGCTCTTTGTCTCCAGAAAGTTCCGTTTAATCAGGCAAAATGTAGATATTCAAGAATAGGGCCGACTTGATGGGAGAAAAAAAGGGCGGGTGAAATTGCGGAAGATGGAAGGATTTCGCAATGCGGAATTATGTAAGGGGTATATAGACGAGGACGAAATGGGCCATAATTCCCATGAATCTCCCTACATAGACTTTCCCCTGGCAATGTCACATATATGCACGTATGTATGTATATGCATTAGAATTTGTATATATAATTATTGCCTTCCCACACTCACGTCCTCTTTTCCTTCCTTCGTTCCAGAAAGATTCGGAAAAACGTCTTTGTATGGGGAGAAAAGTCACACAGTTTCTCACGTGCCGTTATGCATCTCTCTCGCGTTCATCTATTCAGACTTTCCTTTTTATTCAGTTTCTTTTCCTGGCAATCGTACTGTACTTTCTTGATGCTTCTCTCTATTGGACGTTTCTCTGTTTATGTATCCTTCTCCTCAAGTTTTTCTTGCTTCTCTCTCTTCTGAATATTTTCCTCTCACTTCCACTTTTCACTTTCCGTCTCACGTGATATCCCTTGATTGATTTTTTGACGAAAATGCACTTCCAGTCTCTGCTCCCTTTCTCTTTTGAATTTTATCCAGACTTTCTCTTATGAATTTTAACCTTGCGTTCTCTTTGGAATTTCATCCTTGCTTTCTCTTATGAATTTTAGCCTTGAGTTCCCTTTTGAATTTTTTCCTAGCTCTCTTTTGAATTTTATGATTGCTTTCTCTTTTAAATTTTATTCTCGCATTCTCCTTTGAATTTTTTCATAGCTTTCTCTTTTGAATCCGCTACTTACTTTCTCCTTACTCCTTATTTTACATTTTGTCGTTGCTTTCTATTTTACATATTCTCGTTGCTTCCTATTTTAAATTTTCTCATTGCTTTCTATTTTACATTTTCTCGTTGCTTTCTTTTTTACATTTTCTCGTTGCTTTCTATTTTAAATTTTCTCGTTGCCTTCTATTTGAAATTTTCTCGTTGCTTACTATTTTAAATTTTCTCGTTACTTTCTATTTTAAATTTTCTCCTTGCGGTCTCTATTGAATTTTCTCCTAATAAGATTTTCTTCTGAAGCGCTTGCTATTGTAGTTTCTTCACGCTTTCTCCACGCTTTTTCTCTCCTGAAATATTTTCCGTCCATTATTCCCTTGGACATTCTGTTTGATTTCACTTTTTTGAATCCCTGCTCTTGCTTTTGCTCGCTTGTAAAAATTTCCACTTGGCCTTCCCTTTTCTCTTTAATTTACTCCACATTTTGCTATATCACCGTCTCTTTCTTCCATAGAATTTCCGTCTTTCCAAATATTCCCTCTCTTGCGTGTTCTCCTTTCCTTCCCACCCCAATAAAGATTTAGTCCACAGATCCACGGAATCCCGAGGCCCACGTAGCGGCAATAATCACGCCATATTGCTATCTATACACGTGTACGCCTTTTTGTCGTCCAAGACCACTCAATTTGTAGGTCATGTGCGTGTGAACTTGTTCCAAGCAAATCCTCGTCACCCCATCATTATTTCTTGTGCCATTTATCCCTCCCCCTATATTTCCCCCAAAAGAGTCAGGATGCCCATAAAAGGGAATCAATTGGACAAGAATGTGTGTTTAGTAAATTGACAGAGAACAAACGAGAGAAATTGTGGAAGTTCCATCGCCCTGTAAATTTGCCTTGTAAATTCGTCCAGTAAATTAAAGAAAATTCCAGGAATCCAAGGAAATGGGGGAAAACACTTTCCGTGAGAAAGAGGAAAACCGTTAGGAATTAAAGAAGGAAAAGGCAGGTGTAGAAAATAGACGATGAGGCGGATCCCTCTAGGAGGTCTGGGGGGATGTCTAGCCGTCAGAGGGATAAGGTGATGGAGATTTAATTAAAATCCAGAATATTATCTGGAGCTCAATACAGAGCATAGTCCCAGAGCCGAGGGCAATTCCCGGGATTTACAGTGGTCCTTTCTCCCTCCCTCGAAAATCCTATGCATAATGTGAACGGGAGGAGAAAGGTGACTTTCACCTAATATTCCCCAACTTTCTTCCTGGCTCTTTGGGTAGTCCAAGAGAGAAGAGGGAAATGCCATAACGGTGGACGTGAGTTGCTACATTATGGAAGAAATGAACATGAAGAATGGCGTTTGTGTGAGGAAACTCCATTTGTGATGTGTTTACTTAAACCCTGAGATGAATTCGGGATGATGATAACCCCCAAACCAACACTGTGGTCCAGGGGCAGTCATGCATCCATATGCAAATGCATTAAAAAAAATCATCCCACACAGCCCGGAGAAATCTTGTGGGAGGAGAGAGAAATCTGAATGGTCCTGGGAAAAGCTCCTAGAACGAGCTAAATCCAGTTTCTTTGAAGCAAATCCCAAAAGTAGGAGAAAAAAGGGTTCAACAGGATTTTGTGGGGTACTTTGGGAAGGTATTATGCAGGGAGTTAATATGGAATGAGCACGTGAAGGAGATTTGGGTGCCACGTGATTGGGTTAGAATGGCGGGGGGGGGGGAAATTCAAAGGTGAAAGAATAAGGATGGATATACTCATTTCTTCCTTTCAATTCAGAGGGCAAAATCAGGGACAAATTGGAAAGGTAAAGTTCCATCCAAGAGGGCAAAGCAGCTTATGGTATTAGGTGAAAGCTGGAGGAAAAATGGGAAAAGGAGGCTAAATCATGTTTCAACATGGGGAGAAAGCACGGGAATAAACAGATTGATATTGAGAAGGAAAACTCCCCGGCAAAGAAGGGATTTATGTGTAATCAAGAGGAAAATATTTACATGCCGAAGCAGAGATGAATAGGGAAAGTATGGGTATAGCAAGAAATAAAGGATGGGCAAGGAAAGAGGAGGAAAGAAGGAATCAGACTGGAAATAGAGAATGGAGAAAGCACATATGAAAATAAGAGAGAATAGAAGAAAATTGAATGGAGGATTGATTGAAAAGGGAATCCCGAGAAAATTCGAAATAAAAAAAGACGAATGACGGATTTGCGAAACACTGAGAGGCAGTGAAATGCAAAAATGGAATGCGGAATAATAAAAGGATTGTAGTAGATCATAAAATTGTGAAATCAAAATCAAATAAAAGGAAATATGCACAGAACAGACACAAAAGAGACTTCCTGAGAAAATATTTTAAAGAAGGATAAAGAAAGTTCGTGAAGGACGAGTAAAAAAATCGGGGCAAAATTCGCAATCGAATCCATAACAATTGAGAACAATAATAATAAAATAAGTACAGAAAAGATGGAGATCAAACAGAAAATTCAAATGGACAAGCAGAAAGTAAATTAATTAATTAAATAAACAAACTAAATTAATCAAATAAACTAACTAAATAAATTAAATAAACTAACTAAAAAATAGAATAATCTAACTAAATAAATTTACTAAATAAATTAAGTAGACTTAATAAATAAATAAATTAATTGGTAAATCAAAAGGCATTTTACCCAGAAAACGCAATGAAAGAAATTCAGAGAAGAGAAATCCAGAAAATATATATAAAAAAGCTGGAAATTGTTTAAAAAAGAAAATAAACAAATGATAGAAAACCGGGCAGGAGAAAGTTGAAAAGTAAATGGAGAAAGTAGATTTACACTGGAAAAGGGAAGGTGAAAGAAAATAAAAGCAAAAACTGGGAAACTGCATAAATTGAACAGGTCAAAACCGAAATGAAAGGGAAAATCCCAAAAGAAAACCTGGAACACGTTGAAAAAGAGAAAGCATGGAGAAAGTTAGAAGTCAGTGTAGCACAATTCGTTTAGACCACCACAGAAATAAGACAAAGAAAAATGTTCTGGAGTTTGTAAGTTCAAGTAAAGGACACATGTTGAGTTGTAGGGCGGAGTCAACTTTGGCATTGTCAGTATTATTCATGTCCAAAGACTTTCCCACTTTTACAAGGGCGTGAAATCCCCAGGAAAAATTGGAGGGTGAGAGATTTTCTTGGGGGAACTGAATTTGTTTTGGAGGAGCAAAGACAATAAAAAATGACATGAAGTTCACCACCACCGATTTTTCTCTTTCTGGGAAAACCCTTCTACAGCCTGCCTACGAAATAATTCCAAAAAAATAGAGCGAAAATATTGTGAAAATAAAATAAAAGGATTAAAAAATAGTGCCGAAAAAAATCAAGGGATATTTATTTTATTTTAAAGGTCTTTTTTTATATTTTTTAAAGGCCTCCCGGGTTTTCTCAACCTTTCATTGCCTTCGAATTTCAACAATTAATGGAATAAAATGCCGTAAAAGCAATTATCACTTTCGTAAACATGCGTGCTGCAACGGATATAAAAATCCCATTATTTTTTAAAAAACTTTCACCCAGCGCAGCCTCCCATAGTATTCCCTGGAATTCTCCTTTTGCCCTTTCCATCTTCATTCCAAACTTTCACCACTGCAGTGAAAAAATAATATTTATTACCAACAATAAAATAGGGAAACAATTCTTCGCATAGCAAAAAGAACAGTTTTTTCTCTCCTCCATTTTTCTCACCTCAATAAAACCGCCGGCTAAATGGGGTTTGCTCAGCACGCATTACAATTTTTATGAGCACATCAATCTCCTCCTAAATGGAGGCGTAACAAGGAAAGCTCCTGTTAATTTTTATTACATTTTCTTTCCTCCTCGTTTCTTTCACTGCCACTATAATCACATTTTCCTTCAATCCTTTCGATTACACAGAAATAATAATAATTCCCACAAAAATAGCGCATGTAAGCCCCCTTGCTGTGTGTTATAAAGGAATCCGAGGGGAGAATGCTTGTACTGGAGGATCCATTTAATATTAATGGAGCCACACCATCACATGAACCCTTCAATAAATAAATTCATGGATCCCATCACGAGCGAGTTTATCCATTTAATTTCAATGCTCGCGAAAAGCTCCAGGTTTTTATTCAGGAGAGGCGCAATTGTTGGTCACATTTGTTTTTTGCTTCTTCTATCACTTTCGCAAACTTTAGTAGAACATTCAAAGCAATACATTCAAATTTGGATGAAAACGTTTAATCTATATTTGTTCAGAAAACATTTAATTTATTTGTTCGGAAAATATTTAATTTATTTGTTCGGAAAATATTTAATTTATTTGTCAGGAAAACATTTAATTTATTTGTTCAGAAAACATTTTGTTCAGAAAGAATTTAATTTTGTTCAAAAGGCGTTGAATTTATCTGTTCAGAAAACATTTACTTTATTTGTTCAAAAAAGATTTAATTTATTTGTTCAGAAAACATTTGATTTTGTTCAAAAAGCATTGCATTTATTTGTTCAGAAAAGATTTAATTTATTTGTTCAGAAAACATTTGATTTTGTTCAGAAAACATTGAATTTATTTGTTCAAAAAAGATTAAAATTATTTGTTCAAAAAACATTGAATTTATTTGTTCGAAAAAGATTTAATTTATTAGTTCAAAAACATTGATTTTATTTGTTCAGAAGACATTGATTGTATTAGTTCATAAATTAACTATTTGCTTTGTTAAATTCAGTTTAGCATGTCTAAACAATTCCGTGCAATTATTTCTTATAAGATCGTTCAAATAACTGTCATTTATAGAAAGATATGCTGACTCATTTACAAAATGGTCCTTCGAGCCGGATCAAAATATGGCAGCTTATAAATCAATATAAACCTATATATTACAGTAGCACAAATTTAAATTCTATAGCGACTTTACAAGGAGGTAGTAAAATGTCCCTTTGAAATTAAATCCTTTCCTTCCATTGCATTCTTTCGTCTTTTTGTCATGCCTGCAGAATAACGTCAAAAAAGCCTGTAATCAGCAGACAATTGAAATGCTTTTCAAAGCCTTGGCAGCCTTTTGTATGTCACAAACAAATTAATCCTTCTAAAGTACAGCCAGGTAGCCCCGCAAATGAAATAAATGCAAATTTCCAGTACTTTACAATGACTTACAATTAGTTACAAGATTTTGTGTCAAGTCAATGCCATTCCCCGTTTCAAAGAAATAATTACGGCATAGTTCAAAGTATTTCAAGGAGGACAATCTCCACGTTTGTATTTTGAGTCTCGTCTAGTATTTAGACGAGGGCAATTAATGGAAATTAAAATGGCATTTGCTTTCTCTGTGTACCATGCTTCAAAGAGCGTTTACTACTAATTATGTATGAATCTATTGTATGCGAGCTTTAATATGCATTTACATACATTCGCTGAATTATAACTTGAAAGCAGATTTTGCTCCATTTGTCTTTACACATCTACCTAAAAGACTAAGAACATGCCAGAAAGGTTGTGAAGCGACGTTTTTCTGAAATTGTGTTTAGCCAGCAGAGTTGGCGACATGAATATACCGAAAAAAGTGGACTTAAACAGATACAAGAGAGACAAGGTACACTTGGAGACACTTTCCGCCTGAGAAATGGGTAGAAAAAGGTTTTAGAGAGAAAGTGAGAGAAATTCAGAAATAGTCGTAGGAAAAGTAAGGCCGGCTAAAATCGATGAAAGAGAAAATGTTTCCAAAGGAAAAAGAGAAAGTCAACAAGACAAAGAAAATTTCGACCAGATGTAAAGACAGAAAGTCGTCCAGAAGGTAACTCGACTAGATGTGAGCAGAGAAAAGTTTCCAAAAGTACGGAGAGAAAGTCGACCAGAAAAGAAAACAGGTCGACTAGAGGTGGACACAAAGTTACCCTACAGTAAAAAGAGAAAGTTGACCAGAAATAAGATACAGAAAGAAATGTGACCAGAAATATCGGAAGAAAGTTGACTAAAAATACGGAAAGAAAGTTGACCAAAAATACAGACAGAAAGTTGACCAAAAATACAAAAAAACGTTGACCAAAAGTACAGAAAGAAAGTTGACCAAAACTATGGAAATAAAGTTGGCCAAAAATTCAGAAAGAAAGTTGACCAAAAATACAGACAGAAAGTTGACCAAAAATACAAAAAAACGTTGACCAAAAGTACAGAAAGAAAGTTGACCAAAACTATGGAAATAAAGTTGGCCAAAAATTCAGAAAGAAAGTTGACCAAAAATACAGAGAGAAAGTTGATCCAAAATACAGAGAGAAAGTTGACCCAAAATATAGAGAAAAAGTCAGTCAAACATAAAGACAAAGTCAACCAGAAGCAAAGGGAGAAAGTTGACGATCCGAAAAGAGAAAGTCGCCCAGGATCAAAGAGAGACCAGCGACAAGAAATATTAAGAAAGATATGGAAAAATAAAAAATGAAAATCCACAGACGTAAAGGGAGAAAGTCCACCGGAGGAAACGAAAGCAAGGAAAATGTAAAGAAAAATTATATGAAGCAGAAAAAGAAAATCCGACCAGTGACACTAATGCAAAAGGAAAATTACAGCAAAGATTATGAGAAAGGTGAGAAATATGGAGACTATAGAAAATCCACAGATAAATCAGGAAAGAACGATATACAGAGTTAAGCGGAGAAAGTTCAATTACAACGCAGAAGGGACAAAGTGACGAAGAATAAATTAATTTCATGTTTCCTTCTTCTCGCCGTATTTCGAGTCTCTCCTAGCAAGCTGAACCGGCGTTTCCAAGGAAACCATTCACTTTGCAAAGTCCCTGACAGCTGAGATGCTCCGGGAAAGCGAAGACTGATAATGAATTGAGTGCTTTCCCCTTCCAAATCCCTTTGATTCTCAGGTAGCTCATCAGCCATTCATAAATTATTCCAGGACCCTTGTTTCCTTCGCATCATCTTCACTCCTATTTTTCTTATTGAAGTACCGACACTAATAAATTGAAGGGGAACCCAAATATACATATATTCCAAGAGGAAATAAGATATAAATAATTATTTTCAGAAATTTCCAGCATTGAAAGTGGACCTGTATTTTGTCAAGGAACACGAGAAAAAGCTCATTAGCCGTTCCCTTTGAAACCAAATGGAATCCGTGTCTTTGGAGAAAGTTGGGGAAAGCACCGGGATTTAATTAGGTCATTATAACTTCTTGAGAATATGATTCAGCCGTTGCAAATTATCCCACTATTTATGCTTCTGCATACATCCATACATTTTATTCATTAACTATATAGCGATATGTATAAACATAACTATTGGATATAAAGTTTTTCATTTTTCGAGCAATTCCGTCAGCTGAACAATGATGTTTCCGTGTTTTATTCCTTTTTTATTGCACTGGATACCAATAAAAAGCCGACGACGTCTCCCTTTGGAATGTATTTTCCCGACAAATATTCAAATTGAGGCCAAAGCCGTTTCGAGGACAAGCAAAGGAGGAAATGATGGGGAAAATCGGACTTGACCTTCCTCAATAAGCCCATCAATTCAGTCGTCTGCAGAAAAGCATTTCCGGGAAGGAAGTTCATCCTCATTAGGCGAATGAGGAAAAAATTATACACTATATTTTTTTTGCCTCTAGATTTCCCCTTTTCTGGTTTTCCTCGACTTTCTCTTGCTTTCGTATTTCGCTCCATCCAATTTGTTTCGTTTTTCTGTCTGGTTTTTCCTTTTTCAACATCTTTTTTTCTGTCACTTTCTGTCTGGTTTTTCCTTTTTTCAACATCTTTTTTTCTGTCACTTTCTGTCTGGTTTTTCCTTTTTTCAACATCTTTCTTTCTTGTCTCTCTCTGCTTTTCCCTTTACTCAACGACTGTATCAACATATGCAGAAAGCGTTCTGGAGCTTTCCCCTAGAAAATGATGTGAAATGCAACGACAAAGAAACATCCAAGTGAAAGCAAAGGAGATCTCGACCAAAAAAAAAATCTCGAGCTTCCGACAGGCCTTTCCCATTAACTTCGCCATATGACCCTGGAATACCAAGTCTCGCTTTAAATTCTCTATTGTACTTTCCACACTTTTTGGGCCTAAAAAACCACTTTTTGCCCCCTTGTGTTCCCCCAGAAATCCTTGAGACTCATTGAGACATTTTGTTTCTGGGGAGGAAAAAATCTCCCCCATCAAAATCTTGAATGGATTTTAATAACCGGGGGAAGCGACATATAAAGAGAGTGCACCAATTCAGATGTAATCCTCCCAAATTTGGTTTTCTAGAAAAATACAGGCATAAAAGCATAGGCGAAGTTCGGGGGGGGGGAATGTGACCCAATTTCTACCGCCTCGAGACGTTAGGGGAACTTCCGTACGATTGAACAATTGCATTGGATTTGCATTTTTATGACGGATTTATGAGGGACGTAAATTATGATCAGCATAACTCTATCAAACTTTATTAGTGTTCTTCATCCTGCCACACTGGAGAAAGTTTCCCATCCCCCAGAAGAGGCAGAGCTACGGTGGGGAAAATGACTTTCCAAGAACTTTCCTTCTTTATTTCGACATCCATCGACAAATGGGGGACTGTCGTACATAAATAGGCACTCCAAAGTCCCAAAGATAATCCCGAAAGGAATGGGATTCTTTCATTCTATGGCAGCTTTTTTTTCCCTTTCTCTCTTTGCATCTTGTCCATGTACATATGTACGTGCATATAGTATGTATATATACATATATATAGTACATACATACGTATGTACATAGTTACGACAATGATCTTACACATATGGACGCTGCATACACATATGCATTTGAATACTGTATATACATACATATGTATATATGCTATACATTTTTCCATCTGTAGACAAAAGCATTTTCAACAAAGCGCGGGATTTCAACAAAGGAAATAATTCCAGGGTGAGAGCACAAACGAACTGGAGAAAGTTAAATTAATCCTCATTAAAAAAATTCATTAAAGAAATTAAAGAAATTAAAATAATCCTCATTATCTGGAAAACTGAAATAAACACGAATTCTGTCGGCATTTGAAATCCAAGCCCGGGAAATTTTAAAATTTAATACACTTACACTAAAATATAATTTACAGTCTCAACACAGTATTATTCGGTAGATACAAGCGAGTAGCTTCACAGAAGTGAAAGCACGTTCATGAGAAGGACAGATAAATGACTATTATAGCGAAAGGGAATGACGAAATTGGAGACAAGTTAATTAACATTAGTCAGAAATATAATTAAAATCGTCAAGACGCAAGATCACAGACGGGGAAATTAGACCAAAGAAAGCGAGGAGAAAGCATTTTAGAATTTAAAGGGAAAAATAGAAATAGAAGCATTGAAGTACATAATAGGAAAATTCAAAGGTGATGTATGTAAATATGCAGAGAGCACAAAGAAAGGACGAATAGCACGTTGAGAGAGAAATTCATGGACATAATAAAGCAAATAAAACACGAAAGTAAGAACAATGAAGAAAACAAAGAACAAAAAGAAAGTCGAGGTATGATATTAAGAAAAGAACAAAGAAAAAGGACAATGTCGGGAGGAGCAAAAAGGGAAAATTTATCTTCAAAGAAATGAGAGGGACAGACGGGAATGTCAGAATATGATAGCAGTAAAGCAAACGGAGAATGGCAGGGGCCACAATATGACAAAAAAACATTCCATACACAAATGGCAAGGCAAAGAGAAAGAAAAAGGCGCAAGAGAGTTCGAAGTTAAATATAAATTCTAGACAGAGAATTCTTGCTGAGACAATCACAAATAAGAAGATTATTAACAATAAGCAACGGAAAGAAAATAAAAGGCAAAAGTGAGTTAGAGGAGAAAATAAAATACGACAGTAAAAATAAGGAGAAAATGAAATGCCACAATAAAAATAATTACTAGCATAAGCACAAAGAGAAAATAAAATGCCATTCCAGCATAGTTATTCAAAGACGATTACAATTCAAATAAAAATACGAGAATATTTATAAAAGCAAAGAAATTATTAATGAAGAGAAAATAGAGCAAGAAATTAAAAATAAAAACAGAAATCATGCACAAACAAATTAGAATAAAAGCAGAACTTAAACATACAAAAAAATTAATCATAAAAGCAGCAGTTACTTGTAAAAACAAAAAGCATAAATGTAATTTTAATATAGAAATTACCATAAATATAAAAAACAGAAATTAGACATAAATACAAAAATTAAATATAAAGAGAAAATAGACAGGAATAAAATATAATTACACAAATTAAAATGAAAGAAAATAGATGCAGAAATAAAATATAATTACAAAAATTAAAATTAAAAAGAAAATAGACGCAGAAATAAAATATAATTACAAAAATTAAAATTAAAAAGAAAATAGACACAAAAATTAAATGTAAAGAGAAAATAGAAATAAATAAAATATAACTACAAAAATTAAAATTAAAGAGAAAATAGGCAGAAATAAAATATAATTACAAAAATTAAAATTAAAGAGAAAATAGGCAGAAATAAAATATAATTACGAAAATTAAAATTAAAGAGAAAATAGGCAGAAATAAAATATAATTACGAAAATTAAAATTAAAGAAAAAATTGAAAAATAAATTTAATATAAATACAAAAATTAATATACAGACAAAGTAAAACCAAACATAAATACGAAAATTAATATAAAGACGTGGTAAAACCAAAAGTAAATACAAATGAAAAGTAAACAGGAAGAAAAACGGAAATTAAAAATCTAGCAAAAGTAAAATGGAAGAAAACAGTAGAAATTGGAGACAACATAAAGCGATAAAATTTGGAAATTAAGTGAAAGCAAAAGTGAAAGTAAGCGCCTAAAAAATCCATTGGAACAAAAATTAAAGTCAAGCTCAAAAAAAGAAAACCCATCAGATCTAAAATTCGAAGCAACAGCAAATATCAAACCCAATGAAATAAAAAACCAAACTAAAAGCAATGCTCGAAGCCCAAAAAGTACCAGACATTTGATAAAAGTACAGCGAAAGTGAAAGCTGAACAGGAAAGAAACCACCAGATAATATAAACGGAAAGAGCAAGGTCACCCGAAATTCTTCGGGAACATGACACGAGCGGAAGGAATCTCCATCCAAACTTCTGACCTCCGATATTCCCCTGGGACGACTAAGGCGTGGGAGAAAATATGACAGATAAAATATAAGGAAATATACAAGACCGGAGACACGCTTTGAAAGAGACAGAAAAAGTGAAAGGGAAGGGTAAACAGCCAAAAATATGAGGAGAAATATTCACCAAGAAAAAAACGGAATCTTTTAAGAGAAAAAAAAGTATGAGTTATAGACCGACAAATGATAAAGTATGTGTTTGCAGTAGGCTTATCTCCGCCTCCATTGGACACATTGTTCATTGAATGGGCGTGACCTTGAGCTTTGAGCAGAGAACACAAAACTTTCCTATTAAATCCTAAATCAAGTACTCAGACATTTCTTTTTTGGAGACAACAAAACTACAATGGAAGCAAGAAAATAAATCTTCCATCCCAAACAACCGTCCATACCTTTTCCCATGGCCTTTTTATTGTCCAAAACGAGGATCTGATCACAGGAGAAAAAAATGTCCATACATTTTTTCCTTGTCTATTTCCGTACAAAAGAAACATTTTTCTACACATAAAACTGACCCCACATACGCAGGATGTCTTCCCAAAAACTATACAAATGCAAAGGATACACAGGATGTGAATCCCAAGAAAATTCCTGGACTTTCCCCCGAAAAAGTTTCCTGGTCAGGAAGCAGCGGACATTGCGGGAAACGTCTGGATTCTAAAGGATCACCAAGAATGGGAGAAATACGGGATATTCCAGAGACAAATGTGTCTTGAAGGAACCGTGGGAAAGAGCAAGACAAATATATACATATAACACAATAAAATTGGATAAAATGGAAAAAGGGAAGGACGAAGAAACCCTTGCAAAAAGCAGAACGACTTTCATTCATTATTTAAGGCAAAAAATAGGGCAGGATAGAAGGTGAAAATGGCAATTGTATGCTAAATTACGAGCATCAACATAAACTTACGCAGCCACATTAAAACAGGGTGGATGATAATAACAAAAAAATAGTGGCACAGAAGAAGAGGAAACCAGAACGATTTTCAAAGAGACAATAGATATGAAAATGGATTCAAGACTTCAGAGAAACAGTAGAAGACAAAGATAGAGAGAAATGTAGAAGTTTATAAGGATGTAAAAGGAAAAAAATATTAAAAAATCGAAAAAAAAACAGAAAAGAGAAAACGGGGGAAACAATAATTGAAAAGGAGATTCGACTGTAAAAAACAAGGAGCAGATTAGCCCAGCGACGTCGCCTGGAAAATTTAAAAAAACAAAAAAATAGAGAAACTAAGAGATATCTTGTCAAAGGAGATAAATGCAAACAGAAAGCAAGCAAAAATTTAAATTGAAAAGGAGTGAGACAATAAATGGAAGGAAAAAAAGCCAAATAAGAAGAGACAAGAAAACCCAAAAGAAAGTCATAAAAGGCAAAGGGAAAGAGAAGAAACGAAAAGAACAAAAAAAAAGACATAAGCGAAAGACAGAAAAAATACAGGGAAACCCAAAAAAGTCAGAGAAAGAGACGGAAAACAAAGAGAAAGCGAAAGAGGTGGAAGAGAAAGTGAGAGAGAAAACAAAAGAGAGAAAGTGCAAGAAGTCGAACAGAAAGTAAAAAAAAGGGGGAGAGCAAAATAAGTCCAAGAGAACGTAAGACAGAAAAAAAGAGAAAGCGTAAAAGAAATTGAGAGAGAAGACAAAGAGAAAGTGCAAGAAGTTGAAGAGAAAACAAGACAAAGCAAAATAGGTCAAAAAGAAAGTAAGACAAAAAAAGAGAAAGCGAAATAAGTCAGAGAAAGTGAGAGAGAAAACAAAGAGAAAGCAAAAAAGTCGAAGGGAAGGTAAGACAGAAAACAAAGAGAAATCGAAACGAGTCGAAGAGAAAACAAGACAGAAAAAAAGAGAGCGAAATAAGCCAAAGAGAAAGTAAGACAGAAAACAAGAGAAAGCGAAATAAGTCAAAGAGAAAGGGAGAGAGAAAACAAGAGAAAGCGAAATAAGTCAAAGAGAAAGGGAGAGAGAAAACAAGAGAAAGCGAAATGAGTCAAAGAAAAAGGGAGACAGAAAGCAAAGAAAAAGGAAGTGAAGTCAAAAAAAAGTGAGAGAGAAAACACGAGAAAGCGAAATAAGTCAAAGAAAAAGGGAGACAGAAAGCAAAGAAAGAGGAAGTGAAGTCAAAAAAAAGTGAGAGAGAAAACAAGAGAAAGCGAAATGAGTCAAAGAAAAAGGGAGACAGAAAGCAAAGAAAAAGGAAGTGAAGTCA
>JAQGBT010002670.1:0-22905 GCA_034698585.1 Disparrhopalites patrizii | reverse complement strand
CTATTTCTCTCTCTCTATTTCTCTCTCTCTCTATTTCTCTCTCTGTCTCTATTTCTCTGTCTCTATGTCGCCATTTCTCTCTCTGTATTTCTCTCTCTCTATTTCTTTTTTTCTCTCTCTCTCTTCTTGTCTCTAAGGTCATCGGTACACTCTATCCTTACGTTTTGCCTCCAAACTAGTTGCCATTATTCCAGGAGAGCCTGTCTGCCCCTGTCAGTTTCCAGATACTTTCTCCCACCTTCCCAACTCCTCCCTTTGTTTCTCCCAGGACCTTTCTCCCACGGTTGCCGTCACCTTGTTTATCCACGTCAATCCGTCCCTCCATCCCCCAAGAGTGACATGTGAGAGGGAGGGCGGAGGATTTCCTTCCTTTCTCTTCTCCTATTGCCTCCCTTCCCTCTCCTCCCATTCACCCTTGATTCTTGTCTTTTGAAGAAAGTGAGGAATAGTGGGAGAGTGACATTTCCATCCGAGCGGATAATGTTGTCCCACAACAAACTTTGTTCGTCACGGAGAAAGCTCCAAATCCCAAGGATTCCTGGGCGGGGTGCCTTCTAAAATATTCATTTGATATAACCCTGGAAATCCGGCGTTAATCATGTAATACTATGCCTGGATTTAGTATAAAATATGTCCTATTTACACCTTCTGTGTGTCTTACGTTGACGGCGAATTTCATTAGAAGCTCGTCTGAGTCGGTAATATTCATGAGTTTCTTCAGAACGGCCCGCGCCTGTCACTCTCATGGGACGCAAGGGGAAACTTTTCATGCTTGGATGATTACGGGGAAGAATCCCGGCTGGTGAAATTCCTCCTGGATACTTTCCCTCCAAAAGGAGAGAAATGAGAGGGAATGACACACCTAATTAATTCCTTCCACTTTCATGCAAATAGCCTCCAAAAAGCATGGGGGTAGACGTATTATTTTCCAATTCCCCGTGAACAAACTTTTGTAGTTAATCAGAAGAATTGGACAGATCCCATCTTTCCCCTCCCCCACCTCCATAATGCATTCCAAACCACGTTCTTTATTGATAGAAAAACTTTTCTTTATTACACACATTTCTAGGAAAATTTGTTCTTTCGGAGGAAAATCCGTGGTTGAGGGCAGATGACGGGAGCGACCTTTAATTTTTTGGGGGAGATAGACAGGAGGAAAGGGCGAGATGAAGGGTGGAATATTGCACAAACGGAGAGGTGGAAAGAGCAGAAAATTAGTGAAAGAGTTGACGGAGTTATGCAAGCGAGAGAGCCAAAAATATTAGAAAAATAGGAGCAGTGCAGGAGAAATCAAAATGGGCAGAAAGGAGATAAAACATAGAGAGACAACAATAGAGAAACAACAAGTTAAAGGGGAGAGGGAGAGAAACGAGATAATAGAGAAAATACAGACAGGGAACGGAAGAGAGAGGGAAATAAGATAATGGAGAAACGTAGATATGGAGCGAAATGAAAGAAATGCAGAAACAAGAGACATAAAAATGATATATGAGATACAAGAGATAGATAGAGTAGTTAGTAGAATCTGGGGTTAAAAGAGAAAGCAGAATGTGATATGGGCAAAGCTGGAAGAAAATACAGACATGCAAAGAGAGAAACAGTGCGAAATGCGGTAAAAAAGGATGACATGTGATAAGAGAGAATCACGGCGAAATTTGATGAGAAAAGGTAAGAGAAATGTGATAGAAAAATGGAGAAAAGTGAGAGCAAATGTGATAAGAAAGAAATGTAATTGGGAAATAGAGAAATGCGATAAAAGAGGTTAAAATGTGAACAGAGAGACAGTCAAAAATGCGATAGAGAAATGTTATAAGAGAAAAACAGTGAGAAATGTGATAAGAGAGAAATACAAAGGGAAACGTGACAGAAAAAAAGAAAAAGTGGTAAGAGAGAATCATTGAGATATGAATAAAGAATAAACAAAGAGAAGTGTGATAAGAGATAACAAAGGAAATCCGGTAAACAAAAAACGTACAGTCGACTCTCTCTATAACAGTCCCCTGTTTAACAGAACTCTCGTTATAACAGCAGCAAAAAATGTTCCCCTCAAAAACTTTCTCCATTTGTTAACATAGAAATGTCTGTCCTCTATAACAGTTTTTCGCCATAACAAGCGAAATTTGATGCTTTATAGGGTGCTGTTATAGCGAGAGTCGACTGTATACATATAATGAGATACGGGAGAAAGAAAGAAAAAGGTGATGAGAGAACAGAGAGTATTGTGAAAGGAAAAGAAACGAAAGAATTATGATAAGAGTGAAGCATATAAATGTGATAAGAGAGAAACAGAGAGAAATATGATAAGAGAAAAATTAATGAACGATACAAACGACAGAAAATCAAAAAAGCGAGACAACACACGTCAATGGCAAAATCGCGCAGAGAGAAAGGGAGATAGCAAAAGTGCCGGGAGGAACGAACCAGATACAAATAGAAGGAAAACAGGGAAAAAGCGTGGACAGAGCAAGCTATAGAAAGAAAAGAGAAAGCAATACAAAAGAGAGATAAACACGGAGGAAATCCGGCATTGACGGCAAGAGCGTGAAAGGCCGAGAGATAGAAAGAGAGAGAGATACTGAGAGAAAGAGAGAGAGCATGGCAATAGCTTTGGAAGAGAGAAAGGAAGTTCCAGTTGAGCCGGAGCCAGCTGGTCGTATTTAGAGGGCGAAATGTGAGAAATGGCATGCACACATGTGAGTGACACCAGTTTTTCTCTCTTTTTTCCTAGTCATCTCATCCTCCTCGTCCTCCTCCTCCTGGACGTCCTCTTTCACTTGTCCATTAGCGGAGAACACATGTTCTTTTATGAGCGATAATCTATGGACATATCTATATATGTATACCTATACATATCAATATATACGTAACTGTATACAGCTAATATTTTTCGATAAATAGGAGAAGAAACCCCATTGATTCCCCATTTTGTTGGGAAGGGAAAATGGACTGAAAGAGCGAGGCAATTGGGAAGAAGCGTAATAATCATAAGAAAGAGATATTTCCACTTCATTTTCGAACAGTTTTATTTGACTAGATAGCCATGTGGATTTACTTGTCCTTGAATATTGCCTGCATCCCTTTTCTAGGGTAAGATGAAGCCTCTCGTCGATAAGATTTTATTGGGATTTTTGAGGCAATCAAACTCAACTGTTTTGAAGATGGTTTATTCTCATCCTAAATTTTTGTGGGTTATTTTTTGCTCCACAAATTTGTCTGCACACATTTTTGCTACCGGAATTGTTATTTGTTTTTCAAATTTGTCTGCAAAATTTTCTCTATACAATTTTCTCTCTCAAATTGTCTAATAATTTCTCTGTCGAATTTCCTTTACAATATTCTCTGCTAAATTTTCTTTACAACTTTCTATGCACAATTTTCTCTGTCTAATTCGTTTTACGATTTTCCATTTGAAATTATTTCATAATTTTCTCTGCCCGATTTTTTTCACAATTCGTGGTGTTCCAAATTTCTCTCATACATAATTTTTTCATGACAAATATTTTATGCAGACATATGTTTGTGGGCATTCGTTCCTCAGTAATAAAACTGTCGGACATGACGTGCCTAGATGCTAATGTACCAGAAAATTTTCCGGTCTTGAATTTTATTGGTGGCGCGAACCGTTTTTGCTGGCTGGTTCTTTTTTTTCGTTTTTAAATGGAGAAGACATTTATAATTCATTTTCACATTCCTCGGGAGAATTTGTTGCCAATTTTGTTTTAGTATGGAGATCATCCTCTTTTATATATGGTATCAGCCAAGATCAGAAGTGGGATAGGTTCAAACGCGTTTTTGTCATTTTGTTGTTATATTCACCAATTTTTATTTTCATATAACGCTCTGTGCTATTGCACTATAAAAATTATATCACAATTTATTTCTGCAAAATTTAGTTACGAACAAGTAATGAGACTTTTGCACGACTATCAATTAAATGTGTCCATTTGACACCAATACGAGTACGGCTTCAAAGTTAAATTTCAATGTTTCTAATATAAACAACATGCAACTGAAAAAATTTCTGGGATAAATACTTGCCAACGCAAATTTTAATTACCAATTTAATGTTAAAATTTGTGTCAATCGAGCCGAGCTTAATATTGGCTTATATTTTTATGAATACGGACAGCCAAATTTTGGTTTGTTTGAAATTTGTGCTTTCTTGCCCAAAAATATACGTTTTGTTAGATTTTTTTTTAGATTTTTTTGTATGTTTTTTTTATCACAAATGGAATTTGAAAACTTTTTGATATTTTTTTACAAATGAAATTTTACAAATTTTTAGTCTATATTTATTTCACACATGAAATAAATTTTTAGTATTTTTCTTTCACAAATGAAATTGCATAAATTTTGTACTTTACACAGCAAATTTGGTCTTCTGTACTTTCATCAATAAAAAAATATATTTAATACGTAAAAAAGCAATTACCGCCCTAAAACGTTTACAATGCGCTAGTTGCAACGATTAACGAGCCAAATTGATTGTGACAAATTTCTACCTGCCGTAATCAATTACAGAGCCAAAAATTTGCGTACGGTATTACGCTCAAAATATTCAAAATCTATCTGCATAGACCACCATCCTTTATTTACACAAAAAATTTCCCAAGCGGGGTTTTCCCCTAAAAAAACCGTATTTTTGACCTTGTTTCCTGTCTTGCCCGCATTTTTACAGGAGTTGTAAAACAGGAAATGGGGAGGGATTTTATGGACTTGCACGCGCTCCGCCATCCCCATAAAAATTTGTTGAGAGGGGTTATTTTCCCATCTCGTTTTCTTCTCCTCTCTTGCTCCAACGCATTGAGCCAAAGGGATCATGTGCCTTTTTATTTGATGGTCGTTCCCCATCAGAAAAAAGCATGGACTGACATCCTTTGATGGGATTTCCCCTACAATTTGTAATTTTCCTTCGATGGGAATAGGAAAGTGTCCTTACACTGGCCCTGGAGATATTTCCATTGGGCAAGTATGCATCGCAGTGATTTTTTCGCTGGTCCACGAAACAAAATAAAATTCTCCTTACAGCGGGTTTGCACTGACCGAAGGCTCCACGTGCCAAAGGATGCAGTTTGCCATGAAAAATTAAGTCTCTCCCTTTCCGGGCTTGTGAATAATTGGCGTGACGCGAGCACGTCTCATTGTGCCCCTGAAATAGAAAGGGATTTCCCGGGAAAAAGAGATCTATGATTAATGTCATTCCGTCCAATTGTCTTATAAAGGCTGGGAAGACAGAACAAAATATTGGTAGAACTACATTGAAAGGAATGCGTTCTGACAGGGGAGAAATGAGGAGAGAGCGTAATCCTTTCATCTTTCGCTCCATTCTATGAGCCTCTTCGGGGATATTTATTTTATCTTCCCGAGATTTCTCTCTCTTCGGAGCTTTGTTCATCCCGTCTCGCTCAATACCCATGCCAAAAGGAGGGGCACGGATTGAAAGGAGTCTGTGAGGAAATGATGGATGATCGGAATGAAGATATTTATTGACTTTTCCTCTCTCCGCTTTTTCTTTTGGGGATGAATGCCTGGCTCTGACGAATTCTTTTTTTTTTGGCTTTCACTCTCTATCTGTTGTTTTAAGGTTGACGTGTGGATTTTCTAAGCAGACAAATTTGTATTTTTCTGCCTTTATCTGGATCTTGTTTTAGCTATTTCGTTTTTTTTCTCGTTACTTTACTTATTTATTGCTTAATTGTCTTAATGGATGCGTATAAGAATTTTTTTTTGGGGAAATGGTATCATTTTTGCGGCACAAATACGCAATGTACACGAGTTGTTTGTTGCCTTTAAGTGGCTAAAACTATGTGTATTAACTACATATAAAATTACTGATAAATCAATAAGATTTGATTCATGTACCGGTACGCCGTGGAGCGAAACATTTATGGTCTAGAACGCACAGAAATTTTTTGCGAAAGAAATTTGTTGCGTCTAAGAATCGGAATTAGTTTGTGTGAGAGAAAGTGTTTGCAGCTATAATCATGGAAATTTTGCGTAAGATAAGATTCTGGCGTCTAGAATTAGAAAATTTGTCGGTGGGAGAAATTTTTGCCGCCCCTTTAGAGACGTACGACATTATAAAATGGTCCGCTATGGAGGATAATAGGCAAACCATAATTTATAGTGGATAAACAAATTACAATTTGGAAAATTTCGCAAACATTCTAAAGCATTTTAAAGCTATTTTTTAGCCTTCGGGTTCAGTTTTACATGAGAAATTTTAAAGCATTTTAAAGCTTTTTTTAGCATTGGAGTTCAATTTCACATCCAAAATGTTAAAGTATTTTAAAACTATTTCAACTTTGGGATTTATTTCGGAAATTTTAAAGATTTCAAACCAATTTCAGTTTTCGGATTTATATTAGAAATATTAAAGCTATTTTAGCTTTCGAGTTCAATTTTACATCACAAATTTTAAAGCACTTTAAAGCTATTTTAACATTTGGATTTACATTATAAATTTTAACGCATTTGGAAGCAATTTTATTTTTCGGATTTACTATAGAAGTTTTAACGCATTTTGACCTATTTTAACTTTCGGATTTACTTTAGACATTTTAATGCATTTCAAAGCAATTTTAGTTTTCGGATTTACGTTAGAAGTTTTAACGCATTTTGAACGATTTCAACTTTTGGATGTGCACTAGAATTTTTTTCAGCATGTGTTTTGCTTAATGTACCAGAATGCACGTCACTTGGAAAATATCAAAATTTGTGCTGCAGTATCGATATTCGTCGTTTGTCTTGGTCTGTTGTCATTATTTTACGTTGGGATGGTGCAGGTGCTTAAATTTGATATGGATAGTGCATGCCGCAATAAACGAAATGTATACGTGTACTCCGCAACCAATTTCCAATTAACGTGCTACTGACGTGCAACCACGGGAAAATCCCGATGTCGTCTCACCTTTGTCTTCGTCGTCCTTATATACTTGCTCGGAGTAACTTAGAACTTCAAAGAGAACTGCGGAAAGGGCCTTGTCCTATCCTAAACTTTCTTTGAAGTGTTTTGTCTGGTGCAAATGTTTTTTTTGAAATGATGCTATCCGTGCTGCTATGCGCAGGAAATTACAAGTACAACCTGACGATATTCGCTTTGTACGCCCTCCACGTCACCCACAGCAAAGTGCAACTTGGATAAAAAATTTGTTCAAAAAACCGATACTAATAGCTACGGCTATATTGCTTGGATTAAATTTTTGTACCGGGCAGCCACGAGATAAAAGCTTTGACAACAAATTTGCGGAGGTTACGTTTGTATTAGGAAAAGACGATTTTGGACGGAAAATTTGTGCGCAATTTTTGTTTGCAGTAAGTATAAGCACTCGTATATATAAAGCGATTAATATTTCAAACGGAGGTAAAATTTGCAAAATGCAAGGATATTAGGAACCAGAGAAAACGTTTTCCGGAGGAACAAAAATTGCAGACAGGAAATTTGTACACTGGATCATGACTACGTCCAATATGTATGTTGTCTGTGACGCTCAGCAATTCGAATGTAACACGTGCCTTAGCAAGCATGAAAGTGATTTCAAACTTCTGGTTGCAGGGAATCTCAAACAATTATGTGTTTGTTACATATACGAAAATCGACTGAGGTGGAATTAAAATTTCAATGTCAAACATAAATAGTTTCGTGCATTGCCAGTGGCACGTGGAGCCACCGCTTTAGACAAGCATGTATAGGTGAGTTGTCGTGCGATTTCACAGCCGGGAGTATCTACGAACATATTCGCGCATCCTCAAATGAATGAGACTGCACACAGACAGACGCGTTTTCAGAGAACGGCGATGACGCAAATTGCACTTGTTAGCCATTTCTTGCAACTGCAAATGGATAAACAACATTTTCGGAGTTTATTGCTGTGAAGGTTTACCTACACTTTAATTGCTTCCATGCAAAATTTCTGTGGTGATCTATTGAACTGGTTCGAGGTATATTATTGCTCACGTTTTCTGATTAATATATGGGATTCCTCGAATGTTCCAGTAGATACATTTTTCGGAATTATGCTTTTTTGTGCTACATTTTGTACCTCTGTATAATAAAATTTGGTCTTCCGTTCAACGAATTGTGTTAAACTGACAATAGCTAGTTATTTTTTACAATAATTATGAAATAAAATGTTGGTTTCTTCTGCAACTGCACTTAAAATATCTTAGAATGACATTTCAAAATTTTCGTAATGCAATTTAAAATTTTTCGGAATTCCATTTAAAACTTTTCGCAATGCCATTTTCTCAATGACATTTTCTCAATGACAGTTTAAATTATTCGCAATGACAGTTTAAATTATTCGCAATGACAGTTTTAATTATTCGCAATCACAGGTTAAAGTTGTCACAATGCCATTTAATTTTTTTTTGCGATAACAGCTTACATTTTTCGCAATAATTTTTGAAATATTTTGCAATTATAGGATTTCAAATTTTTCGCAATTGCATTTCTCATTTTTGCCAAGAATTTTTTTCGCAATGGCATTTCTCAATTTTTTTAGGAAATTTTTTACTGTTCTGGAATCCAATCTGTACATGTTTGCATTAAAATTTGCACTTTCTTGAAAAAAAATGTGCACTAGTTTGCATAGAAAAATTAATACGACCTTGTGCCTCTATTCTAAATATTTGTTTCCTTTCTTCAAATAAAAACATTTGAGCATTACAGTTGTTCATTTCTAGAGTAAAAATCGTACCTGTTGGCATTTAAATGGGCTTTCTTTCAATGCAATTATTCCTTTGTTTTTTACAGAATCTCTTTTTTTAAATACAAAAGGCATCTAAACTTTGTTATAAAAATTGATTGAATTTGCAGTGATAATATTTTCATTAGTTTTAGTTTTTTCTGTACATATACAATGTTTGCGGTTTAGCAACAATATTTGTACTTTTTTGGAATAAAAAGTGTACCTTTCCTGTTGGCAACAGCATCCGCACCTTTCGACAATAAAACGTGAAATTCCCTCACAAAAAAGCATTTGCATCCTCTGTAGAATGTCTTTGCTCTTTTGCAACAAAAATTCCCTTTACATCCATGTTGTCTTGATGACAAAAAAAGGGAAGGTCTGTCGAAATTTGACTACATAATGAGATTTGAAACGTCTCTGGGTACCCCAAAAATTCATTTGTTTCGGCTTTCCAACCACGCGCCACAAATAAAAGAAACCTATTCAAGAGCCCACAGATAAAGAAATCCCACTTTGAAATCCGAGCTCTCCATATACAATACATGAGGGACAATGTATGGAAAGGAACCTGCATTTGCGAAGGATAAAAAAACGAATGTTTGTGGAGGAGACAGTGAAAATGTCATGAGAAAATAAAATCCCCCCTTGAGGTTTTCCCCCGCACATTGAGTGAAATGTGAGAGACGTATTCAGTGGGGAGAAATTTTTGGAGAGTAGTGAATCCGAGAGGAGAATTGTAATATGAAAAATCCTTTTTCCTTCCTTTTTTTATTATTTTGAGACTCAGATCACATTTCTTCAACGACGCACATGTTGCTCCTTTTTTTCTTGTGTCCTTTTTTTTTGCTGGTCTCCTTTTTTTCTAGCCTGGCTAAGGGTACGTGGCGGAATTTTTAAGCCTTTTTTGCTCTTTTTTGCCTTTTTTGCACGTTTTTTCTGTGGACCCATCGCAAAATTTGCCGGCTCTTTTTTTGGACTGACGCTTTTATTTCACTGTCATCCTCTCGAATTTCACTTTAATTTCTTCTGCATTCACTTTTGTTTTCCCTGCTGTCACTATAGTTTTGCTTTCACTATAGTTTTCCCTCTTTTTCTCTGACAGTTGTGGCTCTCCTGAGACCTTTCGTAATATGCTCAAGATAGAGAGCGAAAACCGGGAAAAATCTGGACATGCAGAATGTTTTTTCTTGGGCAAAAATCGTCGCTTCTGGGATCCTTCAGGATCCATTCAAGTGACAGTTTCCTTGACTTTCTTGGGCTAAATTTCCTCTGGATGGCCATATGCATATTGTGTATATTTAGGTACGCACGTTATGCTTCTCACGGCGTCAAGCCCGGTGCATTCGTTGGCCCTGGATCCGCCTTTCACCTTGAAAATTTCCCGGTGTCTTTTGGCCGTCCCAAGACCCTCATTCCCTTGTTATTACATTCTGTATCTTTTACTTCTCACAGTTTATATAAAGGAGGTGGCGAGGAAATTTTTGTTGGTCGAAATTGTTTTTCTTGTAAAAATTTGTTCATATATACAGTATACATTTTTTCGTATAATATACAAATGCGTTCTTATGGTAGGATTGCTTCTTGTAGGTCGTATTACATCCTTTGCGGGGGACAAATTTGAGTCTGAAGACGTCACTGTCTGTTTTGTATGCTTGAGAGAAGGTAATTTCTTTCTCGGATCTCCCCACATTTTTGACGCTTGAGTGGCGTCCGTATATTTCTTGGGATCCCCAAGGGCCAGGATCTTCTAATAAATTTTTAAGGGACCCGCGGAATTTCTGGGGGGAAGTGGATTTTATGGTACGTGGGCTTTTAGGGAGTTAATTTGGTTTTCCCCCGTGATAGTGTGTGCTTGCGGGAAATTGCAAATTTGTTTATTTTTTGACGCCGCCAGCAAACGTGTCTTAATGTGGTTTTAGGGAGTGTATAATGACGTCTTGGCCGTCTAGTAAGGAAGCGGGTTTGGTGGGGAAATTTCTTTATGATTATGATTTGCGAGGGAAACGTGGCGATAATAAACCAGATGTAAGTCAACGTTTTCTGCGACTAAATTTGTTGCTGGTCTTTCTACTTGCGTATGTGTCTTGTTTGAATGTTGTGATTGCAAATTTCGGGTACAAATCGTACATAAGAAGCTTGATTGTAGGGTCCAACGCACGCATTAGTGCATTTACCTGATTGTGGGTATATATTAAACACTATATTTTACATCATAAACGTTCATAACGTAAATTTTGCAAATTTGTATATACTTTTTGTTAAGATTTTATTAGTAAAAATTGCATCACATATTTGGTTTTATAGAATTGGCTCGCATGTGCTTTTTAACACAGATATTAAATTACTTCAATAAGTCGCACGTACACATAAAAAAACGTGTTTGACTTTTTGGACAAATTTATTATCGGCAATTCGATCTCATATTAAGTTAATTTGATTAGCAAAGTATGTTTGTTTCATGAATTTTGAGTCGCACCAAAATTTCGTTTGTATTGGAACAGCTTAAAATGCTAGCTTATTTTTGGTAGAAAAAACTCTCGTGCAGAGATAATTGTTTTCCAGCCAAATTTATTTTGCAGACATAGTTATTGTTTAGCAATATGCAGTTTGCAGCAAAGTTTAATTTTAAGTGAATTTTTTTTGTATCTGGAAATATTTTTCAGTGATATTTGTTTTGTGGCAAAATTAATTTAGCAGTGATAATTGTCTTGCAACAAAATTTGTCTTGCACAGATAAATTGTTTTGCAAAAACATGCAGAGATATGTGATTTGCAGCAAGACTTATTATGCAGAAACAATTACTTTGCAGAGATATGTTTTTGCGCAAACAATTTATTTGCAAAAACATTTGTCTACAGCTGAAGTTGCATTTCAAGCGCAGTTGTTTTGTATTGAAATGTGTTTCCTGTACAGGTGTCTTAGAATTGCTTTGGAAGCATCAGAATTGAAATTTAGATTAACAAAATGCATCAGAGTGGCAAACTTACATCTGTCGCCGTCGTAATTGTATTTTTGCCTCATCAATTGCTATAATGGCACTCAGCTCAGACAAAATTCTGAGCGTATAACCTTGAAATCAATGCTTTCCCCAAATTTCCAATTCGCACGATAATTATATAAACATCCCATTAAATTTGTTGTAATTCCAATTTTCCGTAAAGTATACTTTTGCATGTCCCAATTAATTCCACAAACTAGTTTGTCCACCTTTTTTTCCTCCCGACAAAAGACCCGGAATTCACCTTGTGAATGCTCTAACGCTCTAAGCAAATACAAGCTTCTTTTCACTATCAACGCTGTTTGCCTAAGAAAACATTTCAGGATCCAACCTTAGGAAAAAAGGATTCCATTTCAAATCGGAACTCTTTGAAATTCGATGAAATTTTCGCAAAGTGAGAAAAGGCAAGTAGATCAAAGGCCCAGTGAAATACACGCGTTTACAAAGTGCCTCCAAAAAAAAGGTACAAGCAGAAAAGGTGGATAAAATTTGCAATATAAGCAACGGTCCAATGCAAAATGGAATCAAAGTGAAAAGGGACAAAAAGGGGAGAAAGCGGGGAAAGTGAAAGGCGTAGGAAGGGAAATAGATGAAGGGGCTTTGGGACAATGTAATGAATTTAGGCCCTAGCCCTGGCTGTCCTCTCTGTGCGTAAATAAATAATGGAATCTTTTTTTATTTCGTGCAGGTCCATTAAAATGTAGATGAGGACATTTCTCTCCCTTCCCCTCATTGTCTCCGTCGAATCAAGGACCTGGAGCAGCCAGGAGAAAAGCGGGACCTCGCTGTTCCCAGGACGCCCAACGTAACCCGTAAAAAGGCCTGGGATGAAAGTAAAAGGCTAAGGAGGAACCCAGAGAAAATGAAAGGGAAAATCAATAGACAAAAATCAGAAATAAAGTAAGAATGAGATGGAAAGGACGTGACAATTAATGATGCAAACCAACTTTCTTCCACTCGTCCGTGTCGGGGAAAAAGCCCTAAAATGAACGAAGGCGAGAGGGGGAATTGGAAAAAATTGAATTATTTTTCCACCACAATTCTGCCCTTTTTCGCTCCGATTGTGCATATAGCTAATAGTGCAGTGACGTCGTATAATTCAAAGTGGGCTTCACCTGAAGCGTATTGCGGAAAACAAATAAATCGGGTTGGCACCTGACGTTAGGAGGGAAATTGGAAATCCCATTTTGATTGCTTTTTAGAGCACGTCATTTTAAGGGGGCTTGGAATGAGACTTTTTTTTAGATAGGTTAAAGTTCTAATAATGTCATTTTCCAATTGATATTCACTTGTGTGCAAATTGGATTGGCAATTTCGCGGAAGTTTATTTTCGACATCAGTTGGGGTGTTCAAAAATAAATTGTGATGTAAATATGCTACAGTGGCGTCTCGATATAACAACTTTGAAGGGAAGGAAAAAAATATTGTTGTAGGGAAAAGTTGTTATATATAGAATATTATATATGCACCTTACATGTTCGAAAGGCTGGTAAAAGAATGTTGTTATAGAGAAATATTGTTATAAAGAGACTTGTTATATAGAGATCCCACTGTATAGGTAAATTTACTATACGAAAATTTGCTATAGTTAAATTTACAATACGAAGATTTGATTTAGTTAAATTTGCTCTGAGTAAATTTGCAATCTTTTAGATCCATACAAGATTCAAATTTTCCCTGCAAAAACTATATGCAAGCATAAACCACAATACATCACAGTCGAAATTTGTCACTAGTTCAACTTTAGCTTGGAACGGAAAAATCTGTCCTCATTTATACTACGTTTTTTGGCATTATTTTTCTTCATCCTGGCGTGTGTTCGAAATTTTTTACTTGCAACGTATTGCGTCGTGGATTTTAGCTTTTTCATTAAAAATTCTACTTTGGCCTTAATTCTGTATGCGAGTACGTAAATGACGCAAATTTAAAGCCAAAAAGCTGTGTTAATAAATTAAATGTTTCCAACACTAAGCTAAAAACAAAAATGTAGAGCCAACCGAAAAACAAAGAAAATTGGTCGAACAAATTAAATCATTAAAATGAAAACCCATTTTTTATCTTAGCGAAAAACCATTAGCTTTGTTCACGCACCGAATGGCTCTTCAAAAAGGTCCAAGAGCTGCTGCCAAAAGGATAATTGACATAATGGACATATGAGCGGATTAAGCAAATGACATTTTACTCACACGTCGTCCAGGGAGAAAAAACCCAGTGAATAAAAGAAGCTAAAATCAGATTTGTCACAGGGATTTTAATAATCCTCGAAAAATAAATTTTTAACACGTTCATCCGACCGTTTTTGGTTGAGTGTGGTGGCTATTGTCTTTCTCGGAAAAACATTGTGTGGGGAAGACGTCATAGAAAGCCATTATCAGTGTCTTTGTTTCCCTCTGCAGACAGCTTTCTCCATGCAGTGACTGCGTGCGAGGGGAAACTGATAAGAACCACTATTTTGGGTGGCAGATGTCCGATTTCGTGTCCTTGCAAAAGCAATAGAATATGTCGACAAAAACGGACGTTGCAGCAATTCAGAAAGCCTACGGAGTCTCCTCCTTTGACACGTGTGATAGGTAGTGTGTCTATGTAAGTGTATTGCCAAAGTTGCTTCTCCTACAACCGTTTTTGTACTGGACAAAAATTTGTATATCACACATCCTAATACTGTATACACATTTTTTAGCCGACATTCTATATTTTGTATTCGCATATACATATTACAGATTAGTCAACGTTAGAAATATGTACAAGATATTAAATATATAACAATTTGTGCACCAAAATTTGCACCTAACCAGTTGGTGCACATTTTCATGTGCCAAATTGGTTTATTTTACATTTTTATATGCAAACTACGTCCATGGCAAAAATTTATGTTGCAAATTTAAACGCACCTGTCTGTACAAATTGGCATTTGTTGCAAATTGGAATACTAAATATTTGCATATACCGTATGCGTTCGTTAAAAATTTGTACGCTACACTTTTGTTCATGAAAATTGTGCTGTGTGAGAACTTGTGGTTTATTACTCGTACTTACTTGTTTACAAATTTTTACTTTGCAACTATAACGGAAATTTGTGTACCAATACTGCATATTCATTTGTTTATGTCAAATGCATGAGCTCTTCAAGTTTGTACTTAAATTTCAAATTTGTAAGGGTCGACTTCCGGTGGCAAGACGGAACTTGTGACAGTTTTAGTGCGATTTAACGACATATATTTAATGTAGAATTAAGTAGAATTTTAATTAATGTAGAATAGTTTAAAAAACCTCATAGTTTATAAAAGCACGTAAAACCACCGGAAATATCAGAGCTATAACTACTAAGTAAAACTTCTACGTCTGAGTGCTAATAATTCTGAAACTACAGATACGCTACAGATATTTTGTTTTATAGTGAGTTTTCCCATTACTGTCGACTCTCGCTATAACAGTACCCTATTAGGCATCAAATTTCGCTTGTTATAGCGAAAAACTGTTATAAAGAACAGACATTTCTATGTTAACAATTGGAGAAAGTTTTTGAGGGGAGTAATTTTTGCATCTACTATAGCGAGAGTTCTGTTATAAAGGGGACCGTTATAGTGAGAGTCGACTGTAGTTTTACCTGCTTTTGGTCACTTTTGATTCCTAAACGACGACATTTGATATTGATTTATCGTGTAACATTAGCTGTCATATATCTTTCGAGAGAACTCTGGATGTTTTAGGAGTACTAAAACTTAGAAATTTCTTCTCTCAACGGGGCGACACGTTTAAAATACTGTATACGTATACGAATAAAAAATACTATTTCTCAAATATATTATTATCAATGATATAAACTAAAATGTAATCTATACTATTGCTGAAGCTATTATTTGCCGGGAAAAAGAGTTCTTATAAAATCCTTGGTGTAATCCTTTTTCCGGAGAAACAAATGGAGCAATATGTTTTCGGGTCAAAATCACAAAAGGACAACGATGATCATTTGTCCCTTGTCCCATCAACGTTATTAGTTTGACAGGATTTTGGAGATTCATTAAAGGAGAAACACGAACCGGGTTCTCCTACATGAATAGACGCCCTATTATTATTTGTTGAAAAAATTCCTTCTTCCTATATGGAGCATATATGATCCTTTAATCCCCAGAAAATCTCCCGGGGGCTCCATTGATCCCTTCTCTTTTGTCTCCAGAGGAGAAATCAATCCAATTTGGGACATCAATCCGGAATGTCACATGCCGTT
Organism: Disparrhopalites patrizii; assembly: GCA_034698585.1. Taxonomy (NCBI): domain Eukaryota; kingdom Metazoa; phylum Arthropoda; class Collembola; order Symphypleona; family Sminthuridae; genus Disparrhopalites; species Disparrhopalites patrizii. The sequence goes on along the minus strand of JAQGBT010002670.1, from coordinate 6,988 downwards.
AGGCGGAATGCGACTTCAGACAAAAGCTCTCATCAGGGACAAAATACGTCCATTAAACAAATGGGAATAGAAAAGGGAAACTTGTGAAAATAACAAAATGTGTATCTGAGATTTTCTCCTACAAACAAGAGTATCTTTCTCAAAAAATTACGTCGTCTCAGGAAATGTGGGGGTGCCAGAAAATTTTAAGAAGGGAAAAATGATTCTTTAATGAGGCAGGAGAGGTGACGCTTTGGCTTGGAACTAAAAGGAAGATGAGGCAAGGAAAGAATCAGTTCACAAAAAAGCTGCTAAGTGTCTATAAAAGTGCTATAACAAGATTCTACTAAACTCCGCTTCGTTCCTCCTGCACCCAAAAACTTTTCAATTAAGCGAGGAACTCTAAACTTCCTTTGGATTAACGGAGAAATTTTTAGCCGTTGATGGAGATCTTACTTGGCACTTTGGATCGAAAATCATCGACCGGAAATTATTTGTGATTTTTGAGTAAAACATTTTTCGTGGAAGGAAAATTTGTAACTTTTAACGAATTCAACGTGATTGTGTGGCAATTATTGAGTACATTGTATGTAATTAAATTTGCATATGCAATGTGTGTAAATAAATTTGTGCATATACAGTGGAGTCTCTTAATAACAACTCTCTATATAACAGCATAATGTTTAAACAATTCGTTATAACGTCAGGAAATTTCAGCCGCTGGTATACAAAAAGCATGTTAAATGTGCTTGCTTAACAGCATTAGCCAAAAATCTCGTTATAACAGCAAAATTTCTGTTCCCGTTGGATGCTGTTATGACGATACTCCACTGTAAATTGGATACCAAATATTTTTATGTTCATTTTATATAAATAAATTTTAATGTATCCAATAAACATACATTGATTTGTATAGGTACGTATTTGTGTCGATATGTAAATAACTTTGTGTTTCAAGTGAATGTGAAAAATTTGTGATTATTTTTTATCAACACGTTTGCATATGCATTGGTCATGCATATATTTGTATATATACAAACAAATAGCTTTGCCGTATGCAGATAAATTTGTGTATAGAGTGAATGCAAAAAATGTGTATGTTCATTTTATACAAAGAAATGTGCATATGTATTGAACATACCTAAATTTGTATACGTATCAATGTGGCGAGTAAATAAATTTGTGTTTGTACAAAATTTGCATTTTCGAATTAAATTCGAAATTTGAGTGTATTGATGCTCATTACACCACAAACGTTTCGTGCGGGAATCACATGAATATTGACAAGATTTACCCGTATATGTCTTGTACTATGTCGTCCTTGGAAAATATGCCACCGTAGGAAAAGAACGAACTGGATGTTAAGCCCACCGGGCACGTTGTACCCATCTCAGCCAGGAAAGCGTGCGTTGCTGCAAGGGAAATAAAACTTTTTTTTTCTAGTCATGAGGACGAGCAACTTCAGCAATACCTCATGTGTGCGAGAACATCCAAAAGTTTTCCGTGGAGGTTGGGCGGAGGAGCGGAAATATAACACAGACCTTAGAGCAGGAGAGTGAAAGAAAAAATTAGAGAGAGAGAACACAAATTTAGAGAGAACAAGACAGAACGAAGAGAAAAACAAAAAATGAGTACCAGAAAGAGAAAAACATTTGGAGGAAAAAAAAGTTGTGTTAAGAGTGAAAAAAATGTGTACGACAATCATGACTAGAAAAAAGAAGGGAAGCTCTCATATAATTTGTACGAATGTTTGTTTTCTTTTATGAGTCTCTGTGGATAAATCGTGGGGCGTTTGTATTACAACTACTAATGCCAACATTTCTCTTTTAACCCGAAATTTTGACCCTAAAATTTGATCATACAACTCTTGCTACAACATTTTGCTCATTCTTGCACACAGAAAAATCTTACTTTGCCCCGTTGAAGTTTTTTTCTCTTTCAAGTGTTCTACTGAGGCATGCAAGGGCGGTTATGCAGCTCGTGCAAAGCGACCACACAAAACCTACTAATTGACGAGTCCTCGTTTAAGCGGTCTCTGTAATTACCTCGAAATGTTTTGTACATGCAACACTCCGGACGCTCATTAGCTCTTTGTATGGCAAAATTGAGGAAAGCGAGAGTGATGTAAACAACAGCCACTAAAGCTCCAGCCTTTCCTCCGCGCCGGAAAGACCTCAAACGGAGCCCTTTTGATTTGGTTTTTCTGGAACCAATGTTTGGGGCAATCAGAAACATTTTCTAGGAAAAGCGAAATTGATTAGAATTTTTATATTCGAAATGTCCGATGGTTTGCCTATACAAATTTGTACTGTATATGCATCCACACAAAAATATCTACCGTATTTTATGCAGCACAAATATTTTACCGTATAACGATAAAAATTTGCTTTCAATATACCAAAAAATTGTACTGCATGTATGTTAAAAAATCTCCAATATTTGCAAAATTTTTACGTCGAATATGCACGTAAAACGTTTTAAAGATTTGTACTGTATATCTAATACAATAATTTGTACTGCGTGTCTACTACAATAATTTATACTGCACATACGTTAACAATTTCATAATACAAACATTTGTATCGTATTTCCAATACAAAAATTTGGATCGCATTTCCAACATAAAAATTTGTATCGCATTTCCAATACGGAAAATTTGGACCGCATATATTTTAGCAATGTATGCCATTTCTGAAATGCAAAAATTTGTACTGCATTTCTACTACAAAAATTTATACTGCATTTCTACTACAAAAATTTATACTGCATATATGTTAAAAATTTCATAATACAAAAACTCGTATCGCATTACCAATACAAAAATGTATGCGACGTCTGAAATACAGAAATTTGGACAGGATTTCAATAATACAAACATTTGTATTGCCTTTCTAATACACAAATTTGCATTAAATTTCTAGTACAAAAATGTGTACTGCACAAATGTTAAAAATGTTTGCCACAAATGTACATGCGTAATAACAAAATTTGTACAGCATTTCTAATAAAAAACTTATACTGCATATACGTTAAAACCTTAGGCCACATATGAAGGGCTCGGAGTCAAAACGGACTATGTCCGTATTTTTCGAAAGTGGTTTTTTTCACAAAACGACTCTACCAAACATAAGCTACATTTTACTCGCTTTGCCCCGTGTCAAAAATCACTACAACCCCCTGTAAATTTGACCTCAAAATTGACAGCACTATCTCAAAGCGTTGTATCCGCCGCAGTTTTTTGAGCTTCCTGTAAACTCTATTCAACTGGACTTACTCCGTTTTGGCTCCGAACCTTTGATATGTAATACAAAATTTGTAGTGCAGTTGCAATACAAAATTCGTAGTGCGGTGTTAATACAAATTTTGTACCGTACATGCATGAGTAAAATTGTGCTGCCGCAGTTCCACCCCAAAATTGCTCACATTTCCCAACCTCATTCTTCCTCGTGCCCTAAACGATTAATGCCAGGCTCGGATCCCGTCCCATTGACAAACGATGACAAATGATTTGCGTTAATGGGTGTGGGAGCGGAACAAAAGTGGCGGTGGTCTCCTTTTAGCCATTGTTTGTCCTCTCCCCCGCAAGGATCCGTTTACTTAGTCAAGTGGCGTGCTCTTGGGCTGGGACTTGACCGGAGATAAGCTATCTCGGGAGAACGAATGTCCTCCTGCGGGAGAGGCGGACTCCATCCTTTTTGAACCTCAAAGTTTTTGAACTACAAGTGGACGTCCGTAAAAAATTCTCGCATTGTAAATTGGCCAAACTATAACTACGTTTTTTGCGCGTTTAACTCTGGCAATGTTACATGTTGCTATCTCTGCGTGAATATATCTGCGTTTTATTTGCTTTAATAAATTTTGCCCCTCTAATACTATCAAGAGATATAATGCAATTTTCTTATGCTCCCACATGCTCCCGCGGAAAACTCCAGTTTCGATATCACCCATGAATGGCGTATCGGGTTCTATCTCCAGCATTTTGCCCCTGAAATATTCCAAGGCGCACTTTCTACCACGTCACTCTCTCGCCTTCTTGCTCTTTTTTTCTTATTATTTACTGAACGCATCTCCCATAATGTTTTTTTGGCGTAATCTCCTTTATTTTGTTCCTGTTGTCGAAATATATTATTTTTCCGTTTCCTTCGTACTTGCCCTTTTTCTACTGCCATGGAGCCATTTCCTGCCGGAGCATCGATCCAATGTCAATCCCTCGAAGTGCATGGAGCTGTCATTCCGTGCTTACGTCAACGACTGGGAAGAGCTTTGAAATGTAATTTTAAGGCAAACGTTTTCTCCCGTTTCCCGTTGTCTCTTTTGCAAACGCTTGCTACTAATAAAGAGGGCTTCTTTGTGGCTATTGCCCCATCTTATGATTATTACATTTGATTGGGGAGAAATTGGTTATATTGTGAATTCCATAAAGGAGTTCTCGCATGCTCTTGGGATGAACTAATTTTGGTGGAATTTTCGGCTTTACTGAGCTGTTTATGCATTCATTATGTAACTGCATATGCTACCAGTTAACGTCATGCAAGAATGCCATTTGGATATTATACATTTTTGTATAAATGAAATTTTAATATTTTTCTGTAGCAACTAGCCGCTTACAACTTGACTTTTTGGCTCAAAACTTTCGTGAACCAAATAAATTTCTTTTTAGTGCAGTTGTAGGTCAATTTGAAAAATTTTTATAATAAACTGACACTGCAAATATAATAATATCGTCATTATTTCTGAAGAGAAGGGCTATCTTTTGGCAAATTTGGTGCAACATGTACTCCATCAAATTCGCATTTTGCTCCAAACGCTAATAATTTTGTAAAACATATTTAATACAGTGATTATATGCATCATACGTAAGGGAATTTGTGAAATCCAACATCAAAAAATTGCCTCGTTTCATCATTTTCAAGTCGTATTTTGACGCATTCCAGTTTATAAGATTTCGCAAATCACGAAAGGAACGTTAATAAAAAAAATTAAAATTCAACGCAATTTTGACTGCAATCAAATCAAATTTTTGCTGTAGGCGAATTAAATTTTTGCCTATAATCATATCAAAGTGATAGATAAATGAGAATTAGATTTTTGCCTGTAAGTATATAAATGAAATTTTTGGCTGAATGAAAATTAAAATTTTGATTACAAACAAATAACATTTTTGGCTAAATGAAAATCGAAATTTTTACTACAATTAACTAAGATTTTTGGCTGAATGAAAATTCGTCTAACTTTGCACTAAAAACGAGAAAAATTAGTTTCGTCAAAATATCATTTCGCCCCAAATTCTATCAGGAAATTTGTCCAGCAAAGTTTTCCTATCCAATTATCTATGTACAACTAAATGTTGTAGGTACATAATTCCGCAAAAGAACATAGCGAAAGTAAATAATGACACACATAAATACGGAGTAAATAGGCAGTAATAAAAATACCTACTCTTCCCCTCCAAAGCCCTGGAAATGGAAGGGAATCAAAACATTTGTAATTATCTCCTCTTCAACAACACGCCAGACATTTCCAGCCCACCGCTCACCACTAACGAATTGGCTTTTAGCGGGGTTATTAAAGCTTCCGGGATTTTCTCCCTCTGTATAACATGTGTTCTATTGATCCCTGGAAATGATTTCATCAATCGCCATAATGACGCTGAGCATTGGAGGAACATATAAAAAAATTCCGGGTAATTACGGTGGAATTGGAGACTGCCGCCGGCTGGATACTCACGCTTGGGTTTTCCCAATTATCTCCTCTTGAAAGTGCTGGATGGATCCGATTTTTCTACCACTCGTTCAGTTAATGTCGAATTCGTTAGCGTTTAAACATTCCAAAGCAAAGTTTACTTTCAATTTTTCTCGGCAAAATTTTTATGGGAATTTTCTTGGCTTAACGATGCCTCCCAAAAAATCCAGATTAAATTTATGCAAATGGATGTTCATCTATATTGTAATTTTTTGTGATACAATTTTTTCGTTTTTCGCAATTTTAAGCAATACATTTTTGTACGCAAGCTGTACGCCATCATACTCGAGCTACCCAGAAAAATGACGGATGTAATTGCAAGTGACGGAGAAGGCTGGGATATTTTTTTTGGGCGCAAATGACAAATGGTTCCAGGGCGGGAGGGAGACGTGACCGTAAATGCGGAAAATATTGACCAAGCGGGATTCAATTACCTTAAAAGGGAACAATACCCAGCGTCTGTCAACGTCCGGCTGGTGACTTCTGGTCGTCTGTGTTTATTATAATGGCGTGGAAAGGGAATGAGAAAAAATGCTTTCCCGTAATCACGAATTTGCTCGGAGACATTTATCATTTCGAAGGATTTACGCTGTCTTTTTATAGTTCTTTATTTTTGCGTGTTAATCCATGCGATTTAAATAAATGGTGAAGCGCGGGTAAAATAAGAGTCTCGTTATGAAAGTAGTATAAACGTAAGCTTGTTAATTAGCCTGCACAAAACTTGCATGTATTACTCATACGCTTAGAAAATTTGGACTTATTATTTGTGTGTGGTAAAATTTGTATACATACTATTTGCACGCCTGTAGAATATGAGTGTAAGTTTTGCTGGCACTAGTAGAAAGCCTGTGCATTATAACAGCGCGCGCACAAATTTTGCAACTTGTTAGTACGTTGCTTACTTTTCTGTTCCGCGCGTAAAATTTGTACTTTAGACTGATGCGTGTACAAAATGCATACTTATTATGAGCACCTAAAACATTTTTAATTGTCACTGCCGCGCTTAGAAGATTTGCAATTATCACTGCCGCGCTTAAAAAATGTGCACTTATCACTGGCGCGCTTAAAAAATTTGACCTTAAACCTGGCGCACTTTACAAATTTGCGCTCGTTACTGGGGCGTTTAAAGAATTGGTTTATATTCCTGGCGAGTGTATGCAATTGGCACATTTTACAAAGAAAGTACAAAGAAAATACAAACAAAATACAAACAAAATACAAACAAAATACAAACAAAATACAAACAAAATACAAACAAAATACAAAC
>JAQGBT010002669.1:0-22905 GCA_034698585.1 Disparrhopalites patrizii | reverse complement strand
GAGAGAGAGACAGAGAGAGAGAGAGAGAGAGAGAGAGAGAGGGAAAAAGCAATAAAAAATATTTCCCCTCAATCCCTAATTTTATCTCCTCTTTTTTCCTTCCCGCATCTACAAGACTCCAAATCCTGTCAAGACACTCCATCACACATAAACAGAGGCACTCATGTAATACATGTATGTACTTCAAGTAGTACACAAGCACAGTTGGATGTAGCTGAGGAAAAAAATGAAATCATGGGGATTTTCACAAGTGAATTGGAAGTGAGAGAGGGAGAAATTACCCCAACTCCCGCATTTTTTTGTCTATACTTATATTCTTCCTCCCGCAAATATTTCTCCCCGTGGTCAACGAGACGGAACTGCAAAAGGGAGTAATCGGTGTCCATTTGGTGGGGGAAGGGAAAATCCTGAGGAATAAAAACAAACAGCGGGTTCTTTAGGGCTTGTCTACCAGCAAGTGACCCAAGTAAAAGAGAGAAAAAACACGGTTTGGTGCTATCTTATTTTTTTATGACGTTTGTACTTCTCCAGGCGTCTGGTCGGGGGAAGGAGAAGGGAAATGATGGGTGTTGGAGAGCCTTGAGTCACCCACAGCCGTCACACTTGTCACATTCCCTGATTATTGTGAGGGTGTTTGTCATTAATTTTTAGGGGAAGATACGAGGAAAGTTAAGAAATATAATTGATGTACTCATTTTTACGGCTTTCCATCCGGCTCCTCATTGCCGACGTCCATGGCGAAGAGGAGGAATAAAAAAAATATTTTTACATATGCCCTGGCTCCTCTGTATTATCAGAATAATTTCATTAATTCACTTTCACTGTCTACTCACCCTTATGTCTCCTTCTCATTTATTTATCTACGTGTCTCTCTTCTTTCTCTCTCTCAATCTCACTGTTTTGCCTTTCTCCTCTCTCAAATAGTTTCTCTCTTTTTTTCTTTCTCCCTTCTGTTTCTCTCGCTTTTCGCTCTCTTCTTTAACTGACTTTTCTCTCTTTTTTCTTCTCACTCTCTCTGTCCTTCTCTTTTATCTCTCTTTGTTCTCTCCCCTTTTTCTTTTCACTCTCTCTGTCCCTCTCTTTTATCTCTCCTTGTTCTCTCTCCTTTCATTTGCTTTTCTCTCTCCTTTCGTTTGATTTTCTCTCTCTTTCTCTCTTTTTTGTCTCGCGCGTGCATTTTTTCTCTCTTTTCCTCTGTTTTGTCTCGCGTGTGCATTTTTTCTCTCTTTTCCTCTTTTTTCCCAATCGCATGCACTTTGTCGCTCTCTCCCTCTTTTTTCTGTCCTTTTTATGCATTTTCTTCTGATTTTTCCTCCTGTCTCGCTTCTCTCTCTTTCTCCGTCATTCTGCCCTCACCTCCCTCTCTCTCTTCTTTCTCTGTATTCCTCGTCTCTTTTATCCTGTCTTTCTTTCCTCAGTTTTTTGCCTTATTTCTCTCTTTCTCCCTTCCATCTCACGGCGTCTCTCCTCCCCGGCTTATCTGTCTCCTTTCTCTTCCCTCAATTCAATTGGACGCTGTTTCCTTTCGCCCTTTTTTCTCCATCCGTCAATGAATATCTTTGTTCATGTGTCTGTGGCCGGTACAACTTGGTCTTGATTCCCTTTTTGCCCCTCTGCATGTCTCCGTCTGGCTTCCCTTATTCTGCCCTTCACTTCATTTGAATTCTCTCTCTCCATCTCTCTCCCTCTCCTTCTCTCTAGTGCCCAATCTCTATTTCAGTTTTCTTAATCGATGAAGGGGTGAGCAATGTAAAACGAGAGAATAATAATAAATATTATCCACTCCCCACTCTCTCTCTCTCATTGATTTTCTCGTGTAATCTTTTTTGAACCCATCTTCCCTTCTCCCTACTTTATGCATTGACAATTAACGAATGAAAAGAAGTTATTGTGAACTCCTTGGAGGAACGGAGTCATAAGAACAACAGTTTACTGCACAAGGGTTGTGCCTGTCTACACACACAGAGGGAAAAACTGACTATTAGTGAAGATGAAAAAATGTTTGACACTCGCCAGTCAGTAGAATAAAGACAGAGAGAGAAAGAGAGAAAAAGAGAGACAGAGAGAGAGAGAGAGAGAAGAAATGAGAAAGAAAACTGCTGGCACCATACAGCCCTGGCGACGCTCGTTGTAATAATTCATGACGAGAGAGTAATAGGAGGAGGTGAGGCAATTAGTATTTGAAATACGATTAGATCAACACCAATAAATACAATTAATACTTCCCCAGCTGTTTTTGTATTCCTCCTCCTTGTGCACCTTTGTCATGAGGCCAAAATACAGCATAAATGCACCACTACAACCTCCATTGTCGAGGGGTGGTCCGGCTCTCTCTCTCTCTCTCTCTCCTCGTATGCATTTATGGATAAATATTGGCGACGAGTCTCCTTCTTTTCTTTCTCTCTCTCCTACTTATTAGTAATAAAATGTGCTCATGTAATAATAATAAGTACGTCCATGTCTGTGGTTTTAATGGGGATTATTTACACGCTCTTTTGGGGAGTTTTCTTTCCCTCCTCCTTTTTTTTCTTCTTCCTTCAGGTAGGGCAAGCTGGGCTTGTTCCTTGTGACCTGAAGTGCTTATTTCAACACCGGATGGGGAGACAATTGACTATAGAGAGACACCCGAGTACAGAATGAGAGAGCGCAGACGGATTGTGAGCAGGGAAATTGTGAAATTGGACAGAGCAAACAACATGAAAATACACATATACATACAGGAGAAATTTAAAGGAGAAAAATAAAATTGCAAATCAAATTAATCACACATTGAAGTAAGTAGACAGATATAACAATGACGAAAAATTAGAGGATGAAAACGGGAGAAAGAAAGCAAATATAAAAGGGAGAAGTCCTGAATGATAGGGTTTGAAGGACAGAAGAAAAGGATAAAAGAAATACGTCAAGAGAAAGGAATTGGCGTGATTAGGGAAAAATAAATAGGAAGGAATGGAACCAAGGGGTATGTGCATAACAAAAGGGAAGAAAACTTAAGAAAAATAAGAGTAAAAGGAAAACTAAAAAGGCAAATAAAGAGAGAGAGACGGACCGTGAAACAGAAAGAAAGAGAAAACGTAGAATAAAATATAAAGACACAGAAAGAAACTCAATACAGCGAGGCAAAGAAGAAAAAGAAAACGAGAAAAAGAAGAGCAATGGAGCGAGAAAAGGAAGGAAAATAAAGAAAGTGGAAGACGGGAAATAGAGAGAGGAAGGAGACATATACTGAGTGAATGGAGATAATCAAAAGGAACACGAGAGAGAAGAATAACAAGAAGAGAAAATCATTGAGAAAGAAGGAGAAAAATAAAAAGATAAAATCACACCAAGAGAAAGAAGGAGAAAAATAAAAGGATAAAATCATACCAAGAGAAAGAAGGAGAAAAATAAAAGGATAAAATCATACCAAGAGAAAGAAGGAGAAAAATAAAAAGAGAAAATCACACCAAGAGAAAGAAGGAGAAAAATAAAAGGATAAAATCATACCAAGAGAAAGAAGGAGAAAAATAAAAAGAGAAAAGCATACCAAGAGAACGAAGGAGAAAAATAAAAAGAGAAAAGCATACCAAGAGAACGAAGGAGAAAAATAAAAAAAGAAAAGCATACCAAGAGAACGAAGGAGAAAAATAAAAAGAGAAAAGCATACCAAGAGAACGAAGGAGAAAAACCAAAGGAGGGCCAGATGAAAATTGAAAAAGAAGCGGGACGGATGGAGAAATTAAAAACTGTGAAAGTAAAAGACAGAAGAGATATGGGGAGAATTGAAGGGGGCAAATAGAAGATGGAAGAGAAGAGAGAGCCTAGGACGAAGAGCAAGAGGAGACAGTCTGTTGGAGATGGCAGTATCTCCAACATTCTTGGAATAACTGAGCAATACATCCACTTTTCCCCCGTATCCTCGCCATAGCCATCATTAACGTATGTACACCCCATGGCAATAAAGGCTGGAAGGCAGGCCCAGGAAGAAGAAGAAGAAGAAGGAAAGGGAGAAAGAGCACTGATGAATTCTTTTCCGTCTCCTTTTCCCCCCTCAACTGTCGGCCCTTCCCACAATAATTAGGAGGGACTAAGGAGAAGAATAAGAAAAGGCTCTCTCTCTCTCTCCCTCCCTCTCACTCACTCTCCTTTGTAAACCTCCAACAAACAATCCCTTTTGGTTGGCTTTTCGAACCAATTCCGGCCTCCATGATTTATGCATCAGACAATACTTAGACACCAATTCATTCCTCGCCACTTATGGCATCGTCATTCATCATGGACCCGGTCCGTTCAAGGAACCTTTCAAATCATATAAAAGTACATGACGTCATCCATCCCCCTTTACTATTATACCACTACTACACTTTTTTTACATTGAAAAAAAAACTACAGCTCTCTTTGCCCAGTCTTTTTCTCTGTCTCTCTCTTTCTCTCTCTCTCTCTCTTTACAATTGCAATGGCGTTTTTATTATTATAATCCCTCCTACGAATCAAGCTCATCTTACCATCCCCTGGAGAAATGTTCCCTTGCCATCTCTCTCTCTCTCTCTTCTCTCTCATTTCTCTCTCTCTCATTTTCTTTCTATCGCCCTCTCTCTCCCTTTCGCGCCCACTCTCCCCATCCTACCTGTGAGCTATAGAGAGAAATTAGTGCGTGAATTCATCACACTCATTAAATGGATCGGAGGTACTTCATCATCCACCACTTACCACTTGACTTTCCCCTGACCTGCTTCTCCTCGCCATTTGAAAGGGTTTTTACCAGGAGAAAAGAATTTTTCATTTTCCACCTCCAGTAGAAAAAAAAAAATAACCGAATACCCTTGAGTAATTTAATTACCACTGGAGGATCCCAACAGAGATCTCTGGGTAGTTAATCTCCTATTTCCTCGTAGTGTGTTTTCCTAAGAAAGAGCTAGAGACCACCAGAATAAAAAATTAACCAACCCTTTTCCCCACCTAAAATCTCTCCCACTCTTTACCCTCCTGTTTTTTTTTCTGTTCCTGGTGATATAATCTATTTTTTTTAAATTAATACGATTCAATAAAAAAAAAAGGGGGAAATAAACATGGCTCCCGACACAAAACAATAAAAAAATATTTAAAAAAAAAACATGCGGTAAATATAAAATAGGAATTGAAAAGGCTTCGCTACAGGAAATCAATTTCATTGTCTCAACTCCCACTGTGCTCGTCTTCTTTTCCGCCACAACCGCAATTGAGGAGAATCACAAAGGGGAAACATGGCTTTGGGAAGGAGTTATTACTACTACGCGGAAAAAAGGTGAGATTGTAAGGGATACATGTTGGGAGGGAGGGAAACGAGGCAAATTTTTATCAATCTTCCCCTTTCAAATATTATACTCCGCTCTTTAAAGGCTAGACGAAGGGACAAAGCAAAATTATTGCTCGTTTTTTTAAATTACTTGCACTATAACAAGATTACTTGCACATTGTTTTCGATATTTGTAATAATCATCCACATGTGCACACACATACTTATCTCCTTCTACACCTCTGTTATGGCACATACACCCGTCACCATTATTATGGATCATGTGTGGAATAATAGATGGAAAATATGCGAGAGGTTTAGAGAGACAGGGTGTACAAAAGAGGGAAATAAAGAGAGAGAGAGAGAAAAGTGAGAAAGAAAGAGAGAGAGAGAAAGAGTGAGAAAGAGAGAGAGAGAGAAATTGTTGTCAAAGATGTCAGCAAAAGGATTTGATGGATGGGCAAGTTTTGCAGTATCTCTTGAGGAGATCACACATACCCCCGCATCTTCTCAGAGAGTGTCGTGAGCATGAGGGCCGACCTTTACTGGAACGACACTCTCACACGTTTCCTTCAGCTCATCCTCTCATTTCACGTGAGTGATACGGGAGAGAAAAAGGACAGGAAAAATGAGAGGAAAGAGATAGAGAGAGAGAGAGAGAGAGAGAGAGAGAGAGAGAGAGAGAGAGAGAGAGAGAAGTAGCCAGATGGAAGGATAGGGGCAGAGCAAATGAAAGTGCATTTAACGGAAGGAGAAAACTGATCAGGAGGAAGGAGAAGTCTGATCAATAGAATCAGTCAAAGAGATGCAACAGAGTGCCAGAACACGGACAGAGAATATTCGAGGAGAAACCGTTATGAAAAGATGAGTTGTAGTGAGAGAATGAAGGAAAACTGCATAAATAAGAGCGATATGAGAGAGATTCAGATACTTTCGGGAGAAAAAGAGCCGAGTGAGAACCGCTTCAAACAGAGACAGATGGAAAAATTGGGAAAATCGGAGGAACACAGAGAAATATAAAATAAAATCCGAAGCAGCAAAACAGAAGGATGATAGTTACGAAAAAATAAAGGAAACAAAATCGTAAAAGATAGAGAGAATTATTTAAAAAAAAGATGGGAAAACAAACATAGGATGCAGAGACACGGGAAGAGAGAGAATTAGTAAAGGAGACAGGAAACGGGGACGAAGAAGAGACTATTAGGAAAAGAACAGTAGCCGAAAATGTTTTCTGCAAGAGCTGTAGAAAAAGAGAGGAAGCGAATTAGATACAGAGACAAACGGGGGACAAGGAGGAGATGAGAAATATTTTTCGAAAGGAGAACAAAGAGAGACTGGGCAAAGAGAGAGAGATTTCCTACTGGGAAGAAAGAGACAAATGATGCCAGTGTGCAAAAAAAAAAGGCTGAGAGACGTAGGAGAAAAACGGGGATAAGAAATCTCCATCTACAAAGACAAAAGACTCTCTTTAAGCCTTGGGGGGAGTGAAATAAAAGAAGGCGAAAAAAGTTCCAGTTGTATAACTATGTAATAGGAAAAGGAGAGCGCCTTTTTATCGCTTCTCCTCGGTACATTTCCTTTGTGACGCCTTTTACGTCCTTCCAACTTCTCCAAATAATCACTCCAATTGAAATACTCACAGAGTAATTAGGCGTTCGCTTCCAAATACATACACACACACACAGAAACAACCAAAAGTAAAGACAAGGACGTGGCTCCTGTATCACCGTTAAGGAGAATTGCTCTTATACTCCTGGAAAGAAAAAAAAAATCCTACAATCTTTTCCCTTACCCAATCCATCACATTTGAAACAAACGGAGGGAAAAAAATCTTCTTGAATCCTTTCTAGCGATAAGTCAAAAAAGAGTCTCTCTCTCTCTCTCTCCATATCTCTTACAACTCCTGCCCTAGTCCTCCCTTACAAGCTATTTATCTTCTATTCCTCCTACATAATCCTCTCTCACACATAAACAGAAGCTCTTCTCCGTCTTCATCTCCTTTGACTTCTCCATCCTATCTCTTATCAACTTCGGTCTTCTTCACAGATAATTTCGAAAAAGCCCCCCGAAACAAAAAAACAACAAGGGAAAAGTCGCCGGTAAACTATACAGAGTCAATGGGATTAAAAGCTTTTATTCTCTCTACATACAACGGAGTTCCCTTCGTCCTCCTTCCCATTGGATTGTTTCTTTGGGGTTAACTTTTAACTACGACCATTCTTACGGCACCTTGACTACACGCGCTGTTATAGACTAAGGGCCTAAGGAAGGTGGTAAAGAATAATTATTACAATTATTATCCCCCTTTTCTCTTGGAGACGAAGACAGGGAGCAGAAGAAGGTGATTAAAACATGTGGAAAAGAACCTGAGATTGTCTGGCAGACGTTAGCTTTTTTTATTATCATCACCATAACAAATACAAGGAAATCATCTGCTCAAAATCTGAGGGGGAGAGAAATCTCGCATAAATGTGTGAGAGAGGAGGTAAGACGAAAGAGAGCGAAGGAGAGAGAGAAAGAGAGAGAGAGGGAGAAGATTTCACCAAGCCAATTAAGCACCAAAGATTGTAGTAGGTGTGTTGGTAGCAATAGTAGTAGTAAACCTCTGTCTTCGATGGGGGTCTGTGAAGCAGGTTTTTGGACATGTAGATACACGGGAATATATAATAATAATAACAAACAAAATTCTACTAAACTAACTTTTTCTTCAAAAACTATTAGAAATTGGTTGGCTCCCTCCGTAATTTTTTTTTAGGACGGTCAGCAGCAGTTCAGGGCATGAACAACTGTATGATGAGGAAATTTTCTTGTCAAGGTGTGAACCCTTCATCTCTCTCACCTTCTCAGCTTACGTCTCTGTACCCATGTATGCTTATGCATGTGTGTACATATGTACTCCTCCTCTAATACTATGGAATGCATTTGGTTGCATCCCTCTATTTGTTTATTTTTTCACCTCTCTCTCTCTCTCTCTCTCTTCTCTCTCTTTTCTCTCGCTTTTTTTCTCTCTCTCTCGCTCTCTCTCTCTTGCTCTTTCCCTGTCTCTCTCTTTCGTTCGTTCTCACTCTCTCTCTCCTACTCTGAACACCTTCACCACCTCTCCCCCGGTCACTTGGAGGGGATGGGGTAAGTAGAATAATCATAGTAATTATTTCCCCCTGTATCCACACAAATTCGAGGAGGGATCAAATTCTTCCCTCGTCCAATATAATTCCCATTACAGGTACATACAGTGTTTGTATCTACAGTTTACAGTGTGTATTTGGAAGAAACCCACAAGGAAATGTTCCAAGAACGTGTTCCCCTTCCAAAAATAGGACGTTACCAAAATCAAGGGGCAAAGAGGACAAATAATGGCAGTTTTAGAATCCATGTACTTGGACCCATTTCTTGGAAGACACGTACTTCCCCGTACAAACTGTATTTATCATAGGCTGAATTCCATTAATTTCTATAGCCAAGGACCAATATGCGCTCCTATTTATTACGTCCAACTTGTGGCTGGTCCTTGATTCATTGGTAACATTTTAATCTTCTAATGCTCAATTTGGTCCAGTATTTAAAATACAAATATACAAAATACATTTGCTCCATGTAAGATTTTTTTGTATGTATGTTGATTGTATTTTCATATGTAAGAGCACCTGTAAAACATACCCTATGTTTAGTGTCGGAGAGGAGAAAATAAGTTTTTATCCATCTACATCATTCCAATTCTTACAGAAGCTCACACTCAAATAGCTTGGAAATATATTCATTTAATCCTGGAATTGACTTCTCACTTTCTCTTTATTATGCGACGGGTGTGGGGTGAATGCTGGAATCAATACCACGATGTGGGATTTGGACACGTAAAGAGTGGCTGCGTGGCTTCTGACAGGGATAATTTGGGAGGAGATTAGAGAAGAGAGAGATAGTGAGAGACAAGGGCGAGGAAAATAAGAATGCACGGCAAAGATTCAAAAAGGAACGCAAGAGAGAGGAAGAGGGAGGCAAAAGATGAAAGGAGAAAGAGAGATGATCTTAGGGAAAGAGATGGAGTACTTAAGAGAAGACGCACATAACAATGAAAAATAGAGAGACGAAGAGAAAACATGAACATGAGAGGGAAAGAGAGCGATAAAGAAAGAGAGGAAGATGGAAAGCGGGAAATGGAGGAAGAAAGAGAAGAGAGAGAAATGTAGAGAGAGGTAGAGGGAGATTGAGAAAGAGAAAAAGAGAAAAGAGGAACAAAGCAGAAAGAGAGAGAAGAAGAAAGAAAAAACTGGGAGAGAGGTACAAGGAGGCAGAGAGAGAGTTAGAAAGAGGAGAGAAGAAAATAGGAACGGCGAAAGAAAACGAGTCAGAGAGAGAGAAAAAAAAGAGGACGGGAGGAAGAGAGAATGGGAGTAAGAGAGCAAGAAAGCAAGTAAGCAGGAAGAGAGAGAAAGAGAGAGAGAGCCAGACAGAGAAAGAGAAAAAAAGAGAGGAAGAGAGAGAAATAGAAAAAGAAAAAAGAGCAAGAGAAAGAAAGAGAGAAACAGAGGCATACAGAGAAAGAGAAAAAGGCGAAGAGAGAGAGAAAGAAAAAAAGGAAAAACATGAAGAGAGAAAAGAGAGAAAAAGAAGGAGCTGGAGAAAGAGAAAAAAGAGGAACAGAGAGAAAGCGAGAAAAAGAGGCAGACAGAGAAAGAGAAAACAGAGGAAGAGAGAAAAAGAGGCAGACGGAGAAGGAGAAAAAAGAGAAAAAGAGGCAGACGGGGAAAGAGAAAAAAGAAAGAGAGAAAAAGAGGCAGACGGAGAAAGAGAAAAAAGAGAAAAAGAGGCAGACGGAGAAAGAGAAAAAAGAGAAAAAGAGGCAGACGGAGAAAGAGAAAAAAGAAAGAGAGGAAAAGAGGCAGACGGAGAAAGGGAGGAAGATAAATAGAGGCAGTGAGAGAAAGAGAGGAAGAAAGAGAGAGAGAGAGGAAGAGCGGGAGAGAGAGAGGGAGAGAAGTAGAGATAAAGGTAAGAAGGTTCAGAGACATGGGAAGGGCAGAGGAGGAAGAGTGAAGAAAATAATACAGGAAGAGAGGGAGGGAAAATGAGTGATAGTGGGAGGAAACCGGAGGATTGGCAGGTGACTATCCCTAATTACCAGCCCAGTTCCCGATGAATCCAAGGTTTGCATTTCAAATTTTGAGTTCGTAACCATTTACACATTAATACATACCCAAAAATGCCTCCCAAATGAAGATCAGAGGTGGTACAGGTAAAATGTTTCAAAAACTCTCCCTTTCCTACTCTTTGACTACTTGGGATTCTCCCCAGTAGTAGACTCCCCATTCCGTCCAACATCCACCTTTTTGACCAACTACATTTTCTCCTAATTCCTCCAATATCTCACACATTTACTGCAACCAGTACCAGTTCATTTTGAAATTACACACCAACCAACGCTCCAAAACGCTCTTCGTAACGTATCAAACTTGATACGTTCTATCCTTGAGAAAGATACGAACCGCAGGCAGCAAATATTCTTGTATGTACCTATATATGTATGTAGGATTTACACAGTACATATTGAGTATTATTATGGAAATGAGAATAAGCCTTGAGCCTTCCAAAGTACAGTTTCATCGTGACTTGGTCATGCACCAATAAAGTCTTACGGTGAGATGCGAAGTGTCCAAAAGGGATTATTACATTTTGCTTCCATGCGTATCTAGCGTGCATATTATGCACGCTATATGTATATATGTACATATGTATATAGCCTAAAAAATATAGCATTCCACTATCTCTCCCGACATTCCTTGGCTCGCTGAGATGAAGGCGGAAATTTAAATAAGTGGTCCCCTCCACTTACTACTGATGCACTGATGCTACTCCCGATGTCCGTACACACCATCATCTGGCCGTGGCCAGAGTGAGTAATATCTCGGCTTTCATCACACCATGTGCAACGGGATCTGATGCAATCGGCAGGGCTGTCCGACTTGCTCCTGTTCGTCTAATTTCATATGCAACACTAAAACAAACATACCCTCGAAAAAAAAAATTAAAAAAAGTGGGAAGGAAGAAGAAAACAAGTTTATTTCGGAAAAGATTCCCAACTTATGTAAATACGATCGTCTATAAGCCTAACCCCATGAAATGCGTAAGGTCTAATTTCCTCCTATTAGTCATTGTAATGGTCACAAGACAAGAACAACGGGAGGACAAAAAAAAAATCCACTTTGTTTAATCATACTATTTACTACCACGTCTACTACTCCTATTATTAGGTGAAGCACCTGAGCATCCCATGTTTTGTTGTATTGTTATTACATCAATGTGTACTCCACCATGTGTGTATTTATTTCATTTATTTCCACCAGCCCCTTGACACTGACAAAATGTTTCCAGGTACGTCGGAAATTATGTAAATTGGTCCGAGTGGGTTGGGCTCAAGATGCATCCAAGTGGAATTGCTATTACATACATACGTGCTCTTGACAAATTGTGCATTTTACTTATTTGTCTAAAGGGGGAAAAAGCAAGTGATGGAATGTGGAATGTGGGGGATACATAATATAAAAGTGAGGATCATTTTTTTTTTTTTGGATGTACAATGACATCTTATGCAAGGAAGAGAAGAGAGTTGCATTGAGGCAAATCTTTTTTTGGGTGGAATTGGAAGCTATTTTTTCAAGGGTCGGGAAATCCTTTTTGAGACGTATGCTGCTATGATGAAAATCCGCGGAGGAATTGACGGCGAGCGGGGAATACAAGAATGCTTCCGGCAAATAGCTGAGCGAAGGGGGAAGAAAGAAAGTCCGGGAGAAATGAAAGTGGCGAAAGAAGAAAAAGAAAATGAGAGAGAGCCGGAAAATAAGAAAGAGAGAATGAGAGAGAGCCGGAAAATAAGAAAGAGAGAATGAGAGAGAGAAAGGAAAACATAGAAAATAGCGAAAAAAAAGTGAAAAAAATCAGGGAAAGCAAGAGTATAGAAGAAGTCCAAGGGAAGCCAAAGAGTGCACGAAGGAGCTTATGTGAAAGGCCCAACTTCCCCCATAATAATAATGACCATAATACACGAAAGGGAAGGAGAGAGTGGTGGGTATAGGAAGAAATATATTTGTACATAGAAAGAAAGCTACGTGGTGGAGCTCTCACGATCGCTTTGACGCTACACTTGTCTTCTCGGCGGCTCCACAGATTAATCTAATCCCACTTGATCCCGACATCATCATGTCACTCTCATTGAGAGGCTAGTCCAGGAGAGATACCCGATCTGAAGGGGAGTCTTATTATTTTCCCATGTATGGTATCCCTTGGAATCACAATGGGAATTTTTGGAGTGGGCGCTCGGGATTCTCTCTCTCTCTCTCGCTTTCTCTCTCCTTGTTTCTCCTCTTTCTCCACAGCTGGTTCATCCCCCCTAAAATACCTTCTGTTTCCCCTCCGAGTTTCTCCTTTTGGATATTCGTGTTTCACACACGATTGGTCCTCTTTTCTTCTCCCGTCTCTCTTTCTTCCTTTCTTCTGTCCCTTTTCTCTGTTATGCACTCGTTCTCCCATTGTTTTTCTCTTTCTTTCTTTATAATTATTTCCCCACTCTTGCTCATCCTTTTTTCTCTGGCAATAGCTCTTTTTGTCTCGGTTTTCTCTTTTCTTACTTCTTACTTATTTTCACTCGTTTCGTTTTCAGTTTTTCTCCTAATTCCTAAGTTGTATTCATTGATTTTTTTAAAATTTTCCCTCTTCTTTTCTTTCTACATATAGTTCTTACGTTTTTTGATATTTCGCTTCCGCTTTTCTACATTTTCTATCTTCTCTTTTTGACGCTCCCCCTCCTTTTAATCCTTTCTCTTCTCGCTGCTCATTTTTAATATTTCTCTTCAGTTAAATTGTTTTCTTCTCATGTTTATTTTTATTAATTAATATTTTATTCTTGTGTTAAATTGTTTTCTTCTCGTGTTTATTTTTATTAATTAATTTATTCTTGTGTTAAATTGTTTTCTTCTCGTGTTTATTTTTATTAATTAATTTATTCTTGTATTAAATTGTTTTCTTCTCGTGCTTATTTTTATTAATTAATTTATTCTTGTGTTAAATTGTTTTATTCTCGTGTTTATTTTTATTTTTTAAATTTTTTCTTCTTGTACTAAATTGTTTTCGTCTCGTGTTTATGTTTTTTTATTGTGCTAAATTGTTTTCTTCTTGTGTTTATTTTTTTAATTTTTTATTTTTTCGTTTCCTGTTTATTTTTTTATTTTCTCTTTTCTTTCTTAACTTTTGTCCTGTCCCTTCTTATTTCCTTTATTTTCCTGTTCTCTTCATTTTAACTGTCTCTCTCTTATTTCACTTTCTTTCCTCTTCCTTTTTTAATTTCTCCCACCACTCTCTCCCGAGCGTTTCTATCCCTTCATGCTTCTTTTTCTCTATTTTCTCTATATATCCCGCTGTCTCTACTCTTGTTCTTTTCTATGCTATCCACTTTTCGTTCCTCTATTTATTTTCGTTGTTTACAAACAACTTCCTGAGCTGGTGAAATCTTAAAAACTAAGCGCCTTGTATTTTAGCTCTAATCTCAACGCCATTCATAAACTTCCATAGTATGCCAATAGGAGAGCTAGCTATTCCTAGTTTGTGCTCAAATTGGTCTGCGTATGCGTTAAATCAAGAAATTTATGAGGAAAAACTATCAAGAGTGTTTATTACACGGGTGCTATTTTTTTTAATATTTAACAACCTTTAAAGCATGTACCACTCAAGTCCAGCATCAGATACGGATATGTGTACTACTCCATCCATTTCCCGATGATCACTAGTGTCTTTTTTACGAAGGGGGAAATGACAGAAAAAAAATGTGACGCTTTACCTTTTTTTTTCTCCTTAAAAAATAACTATCCAAAAGAAGGAAAAAAGGAGAAACGAGGGTTTACCCCTAAAAAAAAACAAGTGACAAATGAATTTAGAAGGAGTTTTTTCGGGAAAAAATCTCACGCGCATACTTCGTACCTATTAAATTCCTGGAGGAAGAAACAAGAATTCAACACATGATAAAAATCTATGGGAGAGAGACGGGAGAGAAGGACCTGAGAAATTATTCTCGGAATTTTTCTTTCCCCTAAAAAAATATATAAACGTTTGACTCTTCCTACCACAGAGGACCCCTTGAAGGATACAAGGGGCATTGTAACCCTTATGGTTGTACACCTCTTTTGTTTTTTTCTCAACTTGTCCCGTAAAAACCATCAACACACTGTTATTTTTATTATTATCATTATTATAGCTCCGCAACAAGAAAACATGTTGTGCTGTCACCGGCAAACGGAGGGAACTTATCCTTTTGTTTTGATCTCCTTCCTTCTCCTTTTTCTTCCCTCAATTTTTCCTCTTTGGTGTCAGGGGGAGGATGAGACTCATTATCTCCGTGCGGGAGTTCGGTTCCAGACATCTCCACTACTTTTTAAGGGCTTTCCACCTCTCTTTGTGGGATACAAATAAATATTTGTTTTTTTTTCAAATATTTTACCTGGTTTTTAATTTCAAGTATTTTTAGAGGAATTTATAAAAAAAATTATGTTAACATTTTCGTTTTTTCCATGACTTTTTGGTTACTTTTATAGCTGAATTCTGTCGTTACTTTTACAGCTAATTTCTTTCGTTTCTGTACAGTGGATTAATATCGTTACTTTTAAATCTGACTCTTTTTTAAAATTTTGTAATTGATTTTGTGTCATATTTTTAGCTGATTTTTTGTTATTTTTTAGCTGATTTTTTGTTATTGTTTAGCTGATTTTTTGTTATTGTTTAGCTGATTTTTTGTTATTGTTTAGCTGATTTTTTGTTATTGTTTACCTGATTTTTGGCTGATTTTTTGTTACTTCTGTAGCTGATTTCTTTCGTTAATTTTATAGCTGAAAGCTTTTGTTACTGTTATAGTTGATTTATTTCGTTACTTTTAAATCTGATTCTTTTTCAAATTTTGTAGCTAATTTTGTGGTACTTTTTTAGCTGATTTTTGGCTGATTTTTTGTAGCTAATTTTGTGGTACTTTTTAGCTGATTTTTGGCTGATTTTTTGTTACTTCTGTAGCTGATTTCTTTCTATAATTTTATAGCTGGAAACTTTTTTTTTACTATTATAGTTGATTTATTTAATTACTTTTAAATCTGATTCTTTTTCAAATTTTGTAGCTAATTTGGAGGTACTTTTTTGGCTGATTTTTTGTTATTCTTTGGCTGATTTTGTGTTATTTTGTAGTTGATTTTTTGTCACTCTTTGGCTGATTTTGTGTTATTTTCTAGCTGATCTTTTGTTACTTGATTTTTCTCTTGGCTTCTATTACTGATTATGTCCTTGGCTGTCCTTAGTAGACGCCAAGATATGTCCAGGGAAATGAGGAAAACCCGGGAGAATTAAAAACGTATGTATGTACACATCTAACATAACTGTAATATCCCTGCAATGGTATAAGCGCCAAGATTTTTTCCCGTTAGCTCATCTCATTTCTTCTTTTTTACCGCCAGGGAAACTCCCAAGTCGGGCAATTCCCTGTCAAATCTCCGGAGAAACATCGTGCCCGCTTCCACTATAAAGATCCAGCCACACATATGTACTTGATTCCTCCGGCCAAATCCTGACCGCGTCTGCATGTAATTCCGGCTTCTTGGTCCATGTCTCACTAGTGAAAGTGGATGTATACGCCTATGTACTTGCATATGATGGCTCATTATGTACGGAAGCATGCATGTAGGCCCTAACATGTTCAAGTGAGGAGAGTAACGTGGCAGGAAATTGGTATCCGTGTGGCACTCCTCTCAAAATCCTGTTCCCGCTCACGTTTTCCCCGGGAATATATATTTGGATGCCCTGTACATATGTGTGTGTGGGAGAAAGTGTGGAAATGACGTTAATAACTGTTGATTCAATTACTTCACAGTGTAAAAGAGTGAGTTTAGGAGCCCCGACTATGTCATTATATCTGAGGTGCTGATTCCGTTCAATGGCTATGTATTCACATTCATATGTATATGGAATGTATACAGATATGTATGTGTGTGTGGGCTCACCGCGTGTTTTTGTCGGATCAAATAGCCTTTGGAATACAAATGAAGGCATCCAAACGTATGCTGCTACTGTAGACGCTCTTCCCTTCAAACCATCCGGAAAGAATTCCGTGGCGTGTCACTCCGCTTCCAGTTTATTTAACATTCTTGGTCGGGCAGTGTCACTCATCTTTTCCTGGTGGCCCGGGAAAGTCGGGGAGAGTATGGAATTTAAATTTAAAAAAAACGAGAGACTTAGAAAGGCACACAAGGGAAAGGGTAAAGGAAACCAAGGTGACTCAAAGGGCCGAGAGGAATCAGCTCCGATTGAGAAAGACAAAGACGAAGGACGAAGGAGAAAAAAATAACAAACAGTAAAGGAGAAGGGCAGTATCGGGCAGAAAATAATAATAAACATGGATTGATGGGGAGAAAATATAAATATCTTACCAAAGGAAAATGAAACATGTCGGGCAGAAAGGGAGAAATAGAAATATGTGCGTCATAACGGAGAAAGAGAAAAATATCGGACCGGCTGAGAGAACGAGAAAAACTTTCGAGCAGAAGCAGAGAAATAGAAAAAATAAGCGATGAAAACGGAGAAAAAAATTGGACAGAAAGGGATAAAGAGAAAATGTTGGACTGACACGAAGAAAGAGGAAAAATATTGGACCGACAAGAAAGAGAAAAAATGTCGGACCGACACGCAGAAAGAGAAAAAACATTGGACCGACAATAAGGAAGAGAAAACAAAATATTGAACCGACAAGAAGGAAGAGAACAAATGTCGGACCGACACGCAGAAAGAGAAAAAACATTGGACCGACAATAAGGAAGAGAAAACAAATATTGAACCGACAAGAAGGAAAAGAAAAAATGTCGGACCGACACGCAGAAAGAGAAAAAATATTGGGTAGACTAAGGAGAAAGTGAAAAAATATCGCACAGACAAAGTAGAAAGTGAAAAAATATCGCACAGACAAAGTAGAAAGAAAATAAATATCGAACAGAATGAGTAAAAAGAAAATAAATATCGAACAGAATGAGGAGAAAGAGAAAAAATTGGTCTGAATAACTTTTCGAAAAAGAAACTAAATGAAGAAAGAAAGTGAAGAAAAAAGGCGTCCTGCGAAAGTAAACAGAATGACAGGAGCAAAGAGAAAAAAGTCCCATGAAACTGACATGGAATTAAAAGGGAGGGAAACTACTAGGGAGAATTGATATTTTAATATCCCGTGAAAGGAAGGAGAAAGTAAAACGTTTTTCTTAATTACGCCCACTCTCCCCATACCTATAAACTCCCGTTTACTTCCCTTTGTTTCTCTCCTCCTAGCACTCTCTCCACCCGTCCTATTTACTCAGGACTGACCGCCGGGAAAGTTACAATGGGAGCATGAAGACGAAGGGAAGGAGGGTGTCGTGCGATGGTGGGAACCCCCACACACACAAACATCCCTGTACATATAAAAGCTATATTTTCCTCCACCACCTCCCCCTCCCTCCTGGAGGGGATGGGAAAAGGCCCTATACAACATAGAATTACGTGCATACCTCCGGACAAGGGTCCCATACATACTCACACACTTCTTGGGGAGAAAAGTGACGCGAGAAGAGAGAGACCCCGTCCGTCGAAACATTTTTGGTCATATCGATTACACAACGGGCGCACACTCGATTCTACGGACCCCGCGGACTAACCCCTCGACAAAAGAAAAAGAGAAACATATTTTTTCGGACTTTTTTTTCCCTTCCTCTTTCCTGTCTCTCTCTCTCTCTCTCTCATGTTCTCTCCCACTCTCAGTCTCTCTCACTTTCTCTCTCTCTCTCTCTCTCTCTCTCTCTCTCTCGCACTCTCCCTTTCTGTCTCCTCTTCATCGATCTGCTTTGATAAAGTCGTACTAGTTGAGTTGTAGGAAAAAGGAGTGAAAGAAAAAAATGTATATAGTAGCGGTAAGAGAGCAAGCAGCAATGCGGCTTACATGACACTTTTCATTGTGTGCTTCCCTTTTGACTTTCTCCCTTTCACTCTTCCTCTCTCTCTCTCTCTCTCTCTCTCTCTCTCTTTCTCTTTGTTGCTCTCAATCTCTCCTTTTTCCTCTCACTCACTTTTCCCATGTGAAGTTGGCCGGTGGACCTTTTTCCTGTCTCCTCCTCGACCACAGCAGCCCAATAGAGTTTCCCACCGATGCCACCTCCACAGTCGCGGGAGGTGTATGCTTGGATCACTTCATAACCTGTCAGTCTTTTCCCTCACTTTGTCCTATCATCCATAAGCTGTAGTATGTATTTTCCTTCTCCTTCCGGTCTCTGTCAAATCTCTCCTTCTCTCCGTCACTCTCTTTCACGGTTCCTCCACACCTCTTTCGCTCTTGTAACAATACCTCCTTTTGTAATTCATTCTTTTTCTTTTTCTGTCTCTCCATTTACTTTTTTCTCTCTCTTTCTCCGTTTCTTTATGACTCTGTCCGCCTTTCCTTATTTCTCTCTCTTTCACCTGATTTCTCTCACTTTTTCTCCTTATTTGTCTCTCTTGTTCTTATTTCTCTCTCCTTGTTTTTTCACCTTATATCTCTCGGTTTCTCTTTTTTCCTTATTTCTCTCTCTCTATGTCTCTTTTTCTTTATGTCTCTTTCTCTTCACACATATCTCTCTTTCTCTTTTCCCTTATTTATCTCTCTGTGTTTTTCCATATTTCTCTCTCCCTATGTCTTTGTTCTTTTTTCTTTGTTTCTCTCTCTATCTCTTTCTGTATTTTACTCGTTGTCCTGCCTCTCCTTTTCTATTTTTTTTCTATTTTCTATTTCTGGATATTTCTTTTTTCTTCTATTTTCTATTTCTGGATATTTCTTTTTTCTTCTATTTTCTATTTCTGGATATTTCTTATTTCTTCTATTTTCTATTCCTGGATATTTCTTTTTTCTTCTATTATATGTTTCTCGCTATTTTTTCATGCTTTTTCTTTTCATTCATTCTATTTACTTATGGTTACTGTAATTTCTCGTTATCTTGCTGTTAAATTTCTTACCGTTTATCTGCCTTGTTCTCTTTATTTATTTATTTCCCTTTTGTCTCTCGTTTTCCCTTTAGTTTTCTGTTTTTGCCTCTCTAATTCTCTCTTCTTTCTCTCTAGGTATGGAGTTCTCTGTCTTGATTTTTGTCTCTCTCATTCTCTGTGTCTCACTTTCTTCTCGTCTTCCTTTCTTCATGTCCTACCCTCTCTCTCTCTCTCTCTGTCTTGCAACTCTGATTTCTTTTCCTTCTCTTGAATTCCCTTGTGATTTAGCTCTCCCGAGAGTTAATTGTGGAAAAAAGACCGGACTATCAGATGTCCCGCGTCCAGGGGAAGGCAATGTATAAAGTCCTAGATAAGAATTAAGTCCCTGATTATTTTTGCCTCTGTTCTTGCTTTCCTCTCAGATTTCCCCTTACACCATAATACATGTCTCCACCATTCTTTGATGCCACTCATAATTTCTCTTCTCAAACTTGTTGTATGTACCTATATAGATCTTTTCCTTCGATTTCATTTCCCTGTGTTTCTCCTATAAGCTCTTCATCTTGTACTTTGGCGATTGAACAGAAGTAAATGTATGTGATTCTTATGGTATAACTTCGGTGTAAACAGAGGTGTAAAAGTTCCCGTCTCAAAACTTTCCTATGGTCCTCCCGTTCCAAGTTCTGTAAAATATTTTATGACCAAAAACAGTCATTTTTCTCTTGGTGTTTACCGTAGATAATCCAGCGTACCTATGACATAGGAGAATCTACCCCTTTTGTTTTGGAACTGACTAATATCACGAGCACTCACCCCTTTGCCTATACCACTGGAGGCACAGAGTCCCATGGAAAAGCGTACATAAGCCTTTGCCTGTGGGGCAAAAGGAGATTTCAGGAGGGGAAGTTTCCCGAATAAATGTAGAAAAAAAATATTTCTCTGGTGTCTTCTAATATCCCTTAGGATGACGGGATCCCCCCGAATTCCCTTGTCACTGATGAATTTCTATTTTATTGTGCATCCACCCATCATCCCAAAGTAGATATTAGTTGACAGTAGGATTCATCGGGAAATAATCATGCAAAGGAGAAGCGTGAGAGGATGCTCAGGGCTTCCCCTCCCCGACATTTATGTCCGCATCTTCTTTCATAGTTCATTGGCCATTAAGGTTATTTATGGTCACCTTTAAAAAAAAATAACCGTGTATTTTATTTTTGGTTTATGTATATGTACATGGCTACACACATATATTATGACAACTGTCCCAACCTCCTCTCCCACCCTCTCCATGTAAGAGGGGGGAAATGGGGGAAACTTTTAACCATAAGTATCCACATTCCCGGGAAAGGGACAAAGGTTAAACAAACAGACGACTACAACTAACGATACGCGAGAAGGGAAAATAAATTCATTACATAAAAAGTTTCTCTGTTCCCCTAAAAAATATATAAAAAGAAGGAATTCTTTCTCTCTCTCTCTCTCCCTCTTACTCTTTGGGTGTTGAGTGTGTCAAAAGCAATGCATGTTGATCATAATAAAAGGAAGAGACGACGTAGTAAAAATGCTTCTGGAACCATCATGAAAGGGTTAAGGTTTCATTTGGCTGAGTGAGCCATACCAGAGGCAACAACTTTGTACGCGAGAGCTATTAATACATAAACACACACACAATACCAAATGTACACACGGATTTTTTTTTTTTTCGGGAAAAAAGTGTTTGTTTGTTTGAAGGAGGGAAAAGAGCATTGCATCATCACAGTAGTTATTATCATCGTTCCGCTCTCTCTCTCTCTTACTCCTTTTCTCTCTCTCTCTCCCTCCCTCTCTTTCTCTGAGTAAATAAATAGTTATATTAGGATGTGTAAGTTTCAGGGCACATTTCAAGGGTATTTTTCACATAAATACCGGCTTTTTTTACAGGAGGTACTAAATGTCCTCAGCTTCAATTTTATAGACAATTTTATTTGATACCCACCACCATTCACCAGATGTTCTCCGGGGCGATGTAGGCAATGAATGAAAGAGAGGGAGAGAGAGGTAGAGCGAGACAAGGAGAGAGAGGAAGAGAGTGGGGATATTACCGGGAAAACAGAGCGGAAGAGAGAGGTGAGAGGGAGGAGAAACCAGAGACAGAACAAGGGAAAGGGAGAGAGAGAGAAGCAGAGGCGGAAAAGAAGTATAGAGGGAGAAAAGAGAGAGAGAGGAAGCTGGACAAAGAGAGAGAGAGAGAGAGAAGAAGAGATAGAAAAAGAGAGAGAAGAAGAGAAAAGAGAGAGAGGAAGTCGGAGAGAGAGAAAGGAAAATAGGGAGAGAGATGCCTAAAGTGAGAGAAAACCAGAAAGAAGAGCGATATAAGAGATAGAAAGGGATAGAAAAAAGAGAGAGAAAGAGACGTATGGTTAAAGACATTAAATGATGTAAAAATAAAGCGAGAGAGAGAGAGACGAATTCAGCTTTCGAGCCCTAAAATTTCTGGACAACAGGATGTATGGAAGAAGAAATTGGTCCAAATTTACCCTTGATGAAAGTAAATACACACACACCTCGTGGTGTGATTATGGTTTGAAAAAAGGGATAGAGAGAGAGAGAGAGAGAGAGAGAGAGAGAGAGAGAGAAAAGAAAAGAGAGATATCCCATGTCTCACCTCCTCCTCGTGACCTATAGTGTCTAATGAGCTACGAAATATTGGGTTGTTTGCGCGTCAAAAATAAATATAATTAAAGATGAAAAGATATTTTTTCACAGGTTTCTTCACAGTATTTGCTCTTCCTAACCCTCAATCATATCGTCAAGCCTGCGAGGGACAGAGACACGGAGGAATTACAGGCGATTGGAGGATCCACGGAATGAGGGAGAGAAGGAGAGGAAGAGGGCTGGAGAGAGAAATCGAGAGGATAATAAAAGGAAGAATAACCGAAGAGGAAGAGCAGGTACATGGGGAGATTGATGTATACATATGTATATGTATATATAGATACAGGTATACATATTGATTTTATGTACCAAGAGGAGACAGAGACCTTCACACTTCCTCAAAGTAGCAATTGGGGGTTGGGATGTGTGAACTCCAATTTGGGATAATTTCCTCGAGATTTCCTGGAAACAAACAAATATTCCCTTCAAAAAAAGATCCTTTTTTTTACACCTTCTGGCCTCCGTCACATCCACCTATTAGGGACCCACACGCATTAGACAATAGCAAGTACACCCACATTCTTCCATGTAATTTCCTACCACTTTCTCTCCTTCACCAGTCACAATATGTCTCACATTCAGCTCCCAGTATAAATATAGTGAATTATAAAAATGTACAGAAATAAATAAATATTAAACAAAAGAAAAATTGTACAGAAATTACAAATAATCCAATACTGTACATAATATATTAAATTACACGCAAAACAAAATTGTAAAAAAAGCTAAATACAAGTAAAATAAGTAAAACAAAATTGTAAAAAAATCTAAATACAAGTGAAATAAGTAAAACAAAATTGTAAAAAAAAGCTAAATACCAGTGGAATAAGTAAAAACAAATTATAAAAATATAAAAAAAGCTAAATACAAGTGAAATAAGTAAAACACAATTGTAAAAAAAGCTAAATACAAGTAAAATAAGTAAAACAAAATTGTAAAAAAATCTAAATACAAGTGAAATAAGT